>JAJGOT010000134.1:0-310000 GCA_022457155.1 Cladopsammia gracilis
GAACAAATGCTAAGAATTTGTTTATTGAAATACAGGCGCGTAGAATGAAACATTTTAGTATCTTTTCCTTTCTTTAACCCTTCCACTCCAAAAAGCTGTGGAGATCTAAACAATAATATACCAAATTTCATTTCGCTAAATGCCGAGAAACAAATACCGTCAAATGAAAGTTCTGCCCAATTGCTTTCATTTGAATGGTCACGGTTTGGGGTTTATCCAACGACCCAAAAGTTAGAACCACCTTGTACAGCATATATAATAAACAGTACCACAGGAAAGTACTGCTCAGTAACTTTCATTTGAATGGTCACAGTTTAGGATTTCATCCACGGACTCAAAAGTTAGAACCGACCTTATGCAGCACCAAAGGGGAAGTACTGTTCAATATACACATTTTAATACGACTCGCAAATGTAAAATTAAAACAATATATACCACATTGGTGGTCGATAAACCCAGTTTTACTGTAGCTTGGAAATGCACTGTCACTTTTTTTAACAGCAAGACAGTAAGTAGAGTCATTCGTGACCAACTTAGCTAGTTTGATATTTACTATATATTGTCAACGAAGTGCTCAGTAAAACATGTATTGTTTCCAACGCTCCCCCGCGACAATTGTAATGGGCAATTTTTCACTTCTTGCACCCCTTTAGCGTCTTTCGATCATATATTGACCAGTCGAACAATAAGTATACTGAAAACAATCGCTAAATATTTCCCAAACCCTTAACAACTATTTATAACAATTTTAACCTTTCATTTATAGCTACATACTTTATTTTGAAAGTAAGAAACACGCGCCTTGTCATCTGAATTTCGAAAAGGATTCATTTAATTTTTATACATGTATATATTTGTTTCTTTCTACGCTGTACAATCAAAGTTTAAAAGACGGACATAAAAATGAGTGTAAGTTGTAGTTAGAGCTGCTTGCTAACCTTAAATGAAGCAGAGATATTATACTAACATAATATCTCAGTGTCGCCTGTTTTAGTACAGCAGACTTTGGGACCTGATAACCAGGAACATTCAATCGCGCTCAAGAAGATATTGCTTGAATGTGAACGGATCCATTACTTCTACAAAGCAGATGTCACTGAAATTGTTACCGTTGCAAGATCAAGGAAATAAACAAATAAAATGAAGTCAGTTCCACATCCTAAACAAAGTCGCTCCCAGAGTGCCAATTTCGCTCTAATGGAAAAATACTAGGAAATTTTGTTTTGAACTAGAACGATGCTATAAACCAAATCGCGCAACAGTAAAATAATGCTCGAGATAATGGACACGCTTTAGGATTTTTATCTGGTAATTTATCTATATTTTATCTATTCAAAAGTAGAATCAACTTGTACAACATAAAATAAACAGAACAACAGAAAAATACTCCATAGCTTTCAATTAAATAGGTTCACTTTTGGGTTTTATGTAGAGACTTACTGAAAACACGAACCATATTCGAGAACAAAATAAATGGATGTAGATTATTCGGAAGCAACCATTTATTAACCGTGCTGCCATATAGAAAAAAAAATTGGTAGCGCAGTTTTAACTCCTAGAACGTGAAGCCAGAAAACGCGCATTATGGCCAACATCACATTGCCAATATCGGAAAATAACCACAAAACCAGGGCTAGCCGTGTCACAAATTCTCTTAGGGCGGTCAGTGAATTAAGCCGTATAATTGATATTAGGGTGATACGATGATGACTTTGCAACGCCGCGTCAAGTAAATTAATGTTTTTATGTTCAATCTAATTACTCTACTAGCCACAAACCAATGCACATGTGTCGTTCCATAAAAGTGAAAACTGTTTATCTGATAAACGAGAAAAAATCGGCTTTGATTCATTATGATTGTTAAACGATGGCGCTCGCAAGACAAGTTTTAATCCAATTTCAAAATCACTTAACTCAGATTCGATCAGCGGAGCTCAAAACTCTGTGCTCAGTTAAACACATGTTTTGCACTTTGCAATACCCATTCGGAATCATCTGACTCTCAGCAGTAGTTACAATTCATTACGATTAAGGTAGAGTCTACCTTCTATAGCTCAGAAGGAGGTCGGACACTTATTGAGAATTATATAACGTAATGTCGACACTTAGAATTTTATTTTCAATAAATTTTTAAGTGTAAAAAAGAAAATCTAAAATCCCCACTCAGGATTGAACCTGTGACCTCAGCTAGGCTTAGGCTTACATAGCCTACCGTACCACTGTACCACCTAGCTTATCGGCTTGCTTAGTCCTACATTTAACTATATACAGCTATTTCAATTAACGTTGTCGGATGAAAAAAGCTCAAAGCCAAGACCGCAAGGTAGTATGGGATTTATATGCATAAATTTACCACAATGGCTATTAACAACTATCCATACTACCCTGCGGTCTTGGCTTGTAGGATTTGAGCTTTCATCCGACAACGTTAATTGAAATAGCTGTAAACTGCTGACCCTAACCTCAACTGAAAGCTAACCAGTTACTCCGTTATATAAGTCTCAATAAGGTGTCCGACCTCCTTCTGAGCTATGGAATCTAGCAATTTCCTACGATTAAATGGCAGCTCTCTTTTCCCATTTTGTAGCCTTTGTAACATATCAAAGGTAAAGGCGTCTCATCTTGCAATTCTCGCTGGTTTTCAGTATTTAATCATTTATGAAGTTGAAAATGATAATTTTTATATGTTTAGATTAATCGCTTCCGCCAATGAAACAAGGTTTATTTTACACAACGAAAAACACAGTGATCTGGTCTTCCTTCTTCTGATTGGGGAATTGGTACGCATGCGCAAGATGGTCGATAAAATATAACCTCATCCCCAGGGCATTCTCCGCTTTCAAAATGGCAGAGCGAGCGTAGTAACCCCAGGACGAGGCTGTTTTAAATGCTGCAAAAAAAAAAAAAAAAATCCCTAAGCATTTTGTCGCGCATAACGTTATGAGTTGCATTTTAGCTTTCAGTTTGGGCTCTATCATGTCATTGTCGCGTTAAGGCGAGGTTTAACCTGAATTTGAATGAAATTTTAAGAGGTTTAAAGAAGGGATAGAAGAAAGAAAATGATTTTTGGAACAGCAACAGACAGTTGATACCCACGTAAGAGCACCCCAGGTTGATAGTGGACTATTTTAGTGTCCATCTATTAATTATTAACTACAAATTCTAATTTTAAAACTTCATTAAATCTTAAATATTTATTATTTTCCTAAATTTGACAAATCCTTCCAGAAAAAAAACTATTTCCATCCCAAAATACCCCAAAATCACCCCAAAAGTTACAAAACACCCCATAACAAAGATTCATGTTTTCAGCGTGAGGTTTTTGGATCGCTGGAAACGTGAACGATATATTTCCATTAAGTTCATGTCAAGTGGCGGAACAATGGCATTTAGGTAAAGCGACCCACCCACCACCCACCACCCCTCAAGTGTTCTAGGTAGTATTAGCCTTGCTAACTTTACTTGTGTTACTATTTTTGGCTGACTAGATCTTCTCTAGATCCTACGTACACCAGCAGCATTTTCGTTCGCGGTCCTTTGCTTTTTGTTCATCTATTTTTTACTCCTAAAGGCTGGTTCTCACATAATCGTCCCGATCGTCTGAGTCGTTTCAAAAGGGCACGGACGACCGGGACGATTATATGAAGTTACTTCTGAGACGACCCGAGACGATCGCAAACGACCCGGACGACTGAGGTGATCGCGGTCACTTGGATAGAACTATATTCTATCCGGACGACTGGGACGATCGTGAAAAATCGGGGACAGTCATATGAGAACTACTCTCAAGCGACTGGGACGACTGAGGCGATCGAAGCGACCCAAATCTACCCCAGAATGCACTATTATTTCCCAGTATTCATAGCTCTACCAGTTCCAAAATGGCGACAACTTCGGAGTTTAACTTTTCTCGCGCCCAAAACATGTTGTCGGACCCAGTTTACGACCGGGCTATTGACGACAAGGGACGATCATATGCAAACCCAAATCGCTTGAGTCGTCCCGATCGTCTGAGTCGTTTGCAAAAAAAAAAACAAACAAACAAACAAACAAACAACAACAACAAAAAAAAAAACATTTGAAACGACTTCGACGACCGGGGCGACCGGGACGATTATATGAGAACCATCCTTGAATCACTGATTCTTATTTTTATTGGTCAGGAAGTGCCTTTCCCTTCCTTCAGTGGAGTGCCTATTCCACATTCATTTTCTCAGTACCATTTTTCACGTTTTTTTAAAAGTACCTTTATAGGAGCAATCTTTTCTTCCTTTTCTATTTGGTATGTCCAAGTCAGGAAACTGAGGAAAAGTGAAAATTGTCAATTTAAGGGGTATAGAATGGTAAATTCGAGACTTTGCGAGATTGCGAGACCCTTGTTTAAAAATTCGAGACCGAGACTTTAGCGTTTCTATCAAATTCGAGCCCGAAACTTTACCTCTAAAAAATCCGAGCCCGAGACTCCAATTACTGGAAAATGTCGGGCCGATAGTACTAAAAAACAGCTCAAAACGTGACTGAAATCTCCAACGGAAGCTGAGATTTATGAGAAAAATTTACGAGACTCCGAGATCCAAATTATCAAAATTCGAGACTTCGAAAATTATAGCGAGCCCGAGACTCCAATTTCAAACGCCGAGAATTCGAGACTCGGTGAATATTTTCCGAGATGCATCATTTCCGATAGACCATTCTATACCCCTAATGTAAGCCTGTTCCTGGGCTATCGGAGATTCAGATGGTATATTTGTCTCTTGCTCCTGACATTGTATTTTTCTCTTTTCATCACTGAGTTTAAAATTTGCCATCATTAATTAATTCTTTATCACTCTGAATTAAGACTGCTGTCACCTCGAAGGAAATACAATTAATCTTGCATTAATTGTTACAGTCTTTCTGTCAGATTTACGATGGAACTGTTTTCGCAACTGGAAAACAAAACGAGTCTTCTTTTTTAAAACCTCATAGTCGAGATATTTAATCGAATCCTTTGAATTTATATCCGTGTAATTTGCCTGCTTAACCCTTTAAGCCCTAATATCAAAATTTAACCTGAATTAAGCTTGCTGTCAGCAGTCGAAGGAAATACAATCATGTATTGTGACAGTCTTTCCGTCAAGTTTACGGTGGAACTGTTTTCGCAACTGAAGAACGAAACGAGTCTTCTTCAACCTCATAGTCGAGATACTTAATCGAATCCTTTGAATTGATATCCGTGTAATTTGCCTGCTCAACCCTTTAAGCCCTAATATCAAAATTTAAATTCTCATTTCTAGTCCTATACATTTCCTATAGAAGAAGTAGGGAGAAATTGTTTGGATATCAAGAGAACTCATCTTGAGTGATCATGTCCTTAATTCTCGTGACCCTTTTTCTTGATAAGGCATTGATATTATAAGGAGAAATTTGATGCTGATCACTAAAGGGTTAAAGGGACACTGTTCGGGCGAAATAACAAAATTACGCTTATCTTATTCCCATGTTATATCACCAAATGCTACCAAATATACAACATAATTGGATAAGAATATTCTATAGAGCAAAACAGAAGCAGTAGTAGTAGTGAAGGATTGCAAGAATGGAAGTGGATTACAGTTCATCAGATATGATTTCGTGACAACACAGGTAGCCCAAGCTATACATGTCACATACAGTAACCATTATGAGCGAAATTATAAGGATTTGTATGAGGAAAAACGATCCATTCTAGGAGTTAAAAAATACGAACAAGATTTCAATAAAAATTGCCTACCTTACTTCGCTTGTATGTCTTCTTGTCTCCTGTGTGGTTTTGGGGGCGATTTAGAGCGTTTCCAGTGAGTTTTAGTTCCATTGCTTTCTCTATGATATGGGAAAGGATATATAGAGAGAAAGCAATGGAACTATAAAAACTCACTGGAAACGCTCTAAATCGCCCCAAAAACCACACAGGAGACAAGGAAACACACAAGTGAAGTAGGGTAGTCAATTTTTATTGAAATCTTGTTCGTATTTTTTAACTCTTAGAATGGACCGTTTTTTGTCATACAAATCCTTATAATTTCGCTCGTAACGGTTCTGACACATATAGCTTGGGCTACCTGTGGTGACAGACGGTCAAGAAATCAAAATTGCCTTTCTTGTGGAATTTTGACTTTTTTAGCCATTGTGTATCTTAAGTTGTATTTTCTTTGCTTTCATGGCTTTTGGCGACGTTTTCCTTCTATTTCAAGATAACAAAACAAGGTTTTAAACTTTCTTCTAGACAGACGTCTGCCCACAGCTCTTTTCTGAGGAGGCCATCTTGAATCTTCGAATAACCTCCTCCGATCTCAGGCCCATTTTAGCACAGGTGGCCCAAGCTCAAGCGATGTTTACACGTTGTGGTAACTGTTGCGTAATAGCGAAATTATAAGGAATTCACTTCGAATTTGAGCGTAAAATTAGAACGATATTTGAATAAAACTGGCTCACCTGAACTTCTTTCCGTGTTTACTTGTGTCTTGAGTGGTTTTGGGGTCGATTCGAAGCGATTCCAGCGAGTTTTAGTTCAACTGTTTCTTCCTCCCTAAAAGAGAGACAAGCTAGGACACTCCACTCATCGAGCCGATCGGATCCACCGAGGGAAATCGGCCGTAAATTCGCTCCAACGCCTCAAGTCGCCTTGGAATTCCACGCACACCGTAGTCGATAGTTCTGCTTTCCATTCGTGATCCTCATCAGAGTCGCACCTACACTGAGAGAGAATTAAAGGTCGCTAATCTCTGCAAACTTTCCCGTTTTGAGCCATCGGAAACGGCTTTATTCATACCGTTGGAAGATAGCTTAGCGACCCGGCCAAAGACTCAAATTACTCACACTCGGGGTGGGTGACGGTAAGTGCTCCCTTTGACAATCAGTACCCTCGACCGTCACCCACCCCGAGTGTGAGTATTAAATCACTTCGTATCGACTCCAAAACGACTCAAGACACAAGTAAACACACAAAGAAGTTCAGGTGAGCCAGTTTTATTCAAATATCGTTCCTAATTTTACGTTCAAATTCGAAGTGAATTTTCTCTTGTCCCCATACAAATCCTTATAATTTCGCTATTACGCAACAGTTACCACGACGTGTAAACATCACTTGAGCTTGGGCTATCTGTGACTTTAGCAGCGCCTTTTTCCGCTTATACACATAACAGGAAGTAAGAGTGCTGCTAAAATGGGGCATGATCTCAGGTTATGGCATTATATACCTATGCAGATAGACGAAAACGGAAACCAACCATGAAAACAACATTGGCTCAGCTAATATTGAAATAGAAGCCTTTCATGCCCCATTGCTCCGGTTGCGTGCAATCAGTATCACGCACGGAATTTAAAGATGATTTCGCTGCAGACTTATAGTCTTATTAGATCAAACTAATGATGAAATCACTCGTATATAACCGTTTATGCAATAACTGAAAATAGTATAGGCCGCTGTAGACTTACGCTTCACATCAGGACATGTCCATTATATCCGCGATTTCCAAAATGCGCTTATAAAACATGATTGTATAAAAGGATTTCAAGATGACCTTTAACATGGTCGGCTTCCGTTTTCGTTTCTTTGCATATATAATGCCATCAGCTTAGATCGAGCCCCGTTATATGCGGCATTGATTTACTCGACCTTTAGTGCGTACAAGATGAGAGCGTTTCTAAAATGGCCTGATCTCTGGTTAGCATTGCGAGGAAATTCGAACACGCCAGTGTTCACTTAACTGCTTGGTTTTGCCTCAGACTGTGCTAGAATTAAAACTGAGCACCTTACTTCAAACACAAAATGCTCTTAGAACACCAAGAACAAGATAGCAAGTAAATTCTTATAGAAAAATAAACAATAATCAGTTATTAACAAATTTTCCAAAACACATTGAACAAACTTAAAAAAAAAATGGCCCAATTGTTTTTGAGTTGCAATCCATTTCCATCCTGGCCATCTGTAGTCAGAGACCCTTGTTTATAGTTTCATTATACTCGTAAAGCAATTTGAAACAAAACTGGACCATTATTTTTGCGTTTCCACTGATATAAATTTGTCTTAATTAGCTTTTTAAAATGACACTAAAAATGGTGACATAGCCCCTTTAGTGTAGCAGATGATGGACACGTAAATAATGTGTTAACCTGAGGCGGTCAGTAGTACAGTCCATCACGGTTACGTCACATTTTGCGTTATATACAGCTGTAGGGGATTCCCCGCTCCCCCTGATAGGGTATTATTAAAAAGTCGGTAAAGTTAAAAAAGTAACAGTGGTTGTAGATTTGTCGCTCCTACTACCTGTTGCTGGCTATGTCTTCAGGTAAGTTACGGGATAGTTCTTCTTTCAGGTTTGAAATGTTTGCGGGGCATTTTGATAGACTTCAAGAACTTTGTTTAAAATCCGAAGTGGTGTTTGGTGGAGAGACGCCTTTGTACTGGACCTCATATTATGCCGAACACAAGTCATGTGGAGCTGCGCGATTTAAAATGGCTGGATGTTGTGGCAGTCGGCGCAATTCACTTTTCCTGAATAGAAATTAAGAGCCTTATACGGTTAACATCTATTCGAAACAAGAGTATCTAACATGCATTCTTTTTTATCGTGGCTTGCCTTCGGAATAAGGCTGAAGATGACAAATAATTATTTTCATTCTTGAGTCCTATGCGTTCGTCTCCTCAAATGCCCGAGAAACACAATATTAAACGACGCGGCGTTAGGATGTGTCACTACAACTTTGTGTATTCGTGGTATGATTAATGCGTTGAACTATACCGAACTAAACAGATATATATCGGACTGTGCTAATTTAATTCTCCTGTCTTGAGAGAGTCACAAAGTACTTAATGAAATTCGATCACTAAAGTTATTTTATTTTGTCATGCAAGATCGGCTAAACTCCTCAGTTGGAAATTTATAAAGTTTCTAAAAGTTGCATAGATTGTTTCCTTTCGTGCCTTCCAAAGAATGCGTAGAATCAAGTAAACATGTTACAGTGTCTGAAATGTAATAGGTTTTGTATCGGAACGCATAGAAAGTTGCATAAATTATGTTCCTTTAGAGACGAGACTTGGGTTTTTTCCCGGGCGGGGCGGGAAAAACTCTTGAAGCATTTAATCTTTTGTTTTATGAGACATTTAATGACAGTGCATCGACCTTTAGTGCCAACCTTTCCTTAATGTTTGCTGTTTAACATCAATTAACTGTTTCCTTTGTTTTGTTATGGCTTCATTCACAGAAAACACTGTTTTTTTATCATTAAGGTGATGACGTTACAAAAAAACAAATTTGTGAAATTTTGGGATTTGATTAGATATTCGAAGAGAGCATGACGAAAAATGCCTGCTTGCCAAAAATCAGCACCCTAGTGCAATTTGGGGGTGAGATATTGGCCCCTTTATGCTCTGATGACTCCATACAAACCCTTCTAATTTCGCCTCTGTTCTTAGTAAAGTTAGGAACAGATCGAGGCAAAATTTAAAAGGGTTTGTTTGGCAAGCGAGCACTTTCCGAATATCTAATCAAATCCCATAATTTCACAAATTTAAGTTTTTTTGTGGCATCACACTTTAGGACTCTATTAAAAGGTAAACGCTGTCGGGGTTGGGTATAACATTAGGTATGCCATCTCAATCGTCCCGATCGATTGAAACTATCGAGACGATCGGGGCGACCGGGAAGATCGCTGGTTTCGATATTTAATGAAGACGGTTCAGCTCACACAGTCAGTTGCTGCCCTTTTGGAACACAGAAAAGAGCAATGAATTCCTGGGATAAAATTATGCTTTCTAGGATATATTTCGATCACCTCGATCATTTCAATCGTCTGAGATCGAGAGTGTTTCCATGTGATCTCGGCTTTAGATTTTTGAAGATCGTCCCGATCGTTCGGATAGAACTCCGTTCTACCCATGGGATCGCGATAGTCCCAATCGTCCGGGTCGTTTACGATTATCCTGGTAGTGTTTCCACATGATCGTCCCTATCGTTTAAACCATTTTGAAGCGACTGGGACGATCATAAGGAATTAATACAGGCTTTATGGACAGCGTTTCGTCGTCACTGAAAACAGCTAAAACAAGGAATATGGCAACACGAGTGAAGCGTGTTTTCCGGTAATTAAGTAATACAGCCCGATACGGCCAGTTACGAAAGGTTTATAAATAAAAGTGTAACTAAATGCGGGTATAATAAACATCAGATATAAGAGGGTCAACAGTTGTGCTTTCATGATATCGTCCCCTGTATCAAGCGGCCACCCTGTATTAAGCGGACAATTTGCGAATGTCCCGAGGCTGTCTGCATGATACAGGTTTCATTGTATATATTTTTTCTGTTTATTAGGTTCGAGTGACAGTTCTGAAACTTCTGGAGCGGCTGATGGTAAGTTTACGGCCGCTTTTGAATATTCGTGAATACGCGAAGAGTTGAACGAATTATAACAGACGGGGACAAATATGCCAATTTTCACTCCTTCCTTCCTTCCGTCTATCGGCTGTTGTTAATTTCACTGACCAGTACTTTAAGCTTGCGCATATATTTTGCCCGTTCCAAATACTATAGGTAATGGTCAACTGCCTTACCAATGGGGACGGCGTTGGAGGGAGGGGGTGGGGGGGGGGGGGGGGAGGGTGTTTGTGGGGATGTGGTTGGTCGGGGTGGGGAGTTTGACGCAGAAGGTGGGATTGGTGGAGCAAAATGCGTAGAAGAGGAGAGATTCCAACACAAAAGTTGCAAACCTTTCTTATTCCTTTATCTACTACATTTTACCGCATTGTCTCTAAAAGAACATACCACAAGATATACCTTATTTATAAATGGCAGCCGATTTATTTATTAAACCTTTATGTTGTGGCAAAATTTTAAATAATTTTTACTCTAAAATGAGGCTAAGTGGACAAATTAACATAAATAAAAAAGAACGATTTATCGGCCGCCGTTTTTGAAAAAGGTCTATGGTATCTTCAAAAATATATCTAAAAAAATATGGTCAAAAGGGATAGGTTTCGAATTTCCAGTCGCTTATATTAAATGAAATTGTGGGAACTTGTAGCTCATACACTCAAAACAATCCATCTTTCGTTGAAATACAAAGATGCATGTTTTATCAACCGATTTGATGAGGTTAATAGACCTTATTCGCTTGGGCGTAATGTTTACCCAATACAAACCTCTTGGGAGTTAAATTCTTTGTCTAAACAACATCCATATTAATGTGTCTTCTCAAGCGTTAACGGAAAAGAAAGAAATAATACCCAGGGGAATGACACGTGGTCTCTAATGGGTAAACAAATACGCCCAATGTACAAGAACAAGCAAGAACAACAGCAATAACAAAACAGATAATCCAAAAAAATCAAATCTTCGTGTTTCACTCCTTCACTGACTAAGTATTACTAACAGTTTGTTTACTATGTAAACTGAACCGCAAATCATTTTGTTGATAAATCCAGTAAATCCTGCATTACAGATCATGATGCCGGCGGCGGAAATATCATAGTCAAACTAAAAGACATTCACGGAGATGTAGTTGTGGGAGGCAAAAGAGCAAAGATCCGTGGTCGTCGAGAAACAAAAGGTATTTTATGCTTCCTAGAAACGTATACGTAAGTCGCAGGGTGGAGGGGGGACCCCGAATATAAATGACGGAGGTGATCATCAGAAATTAAAAGGTATGAGTCGAGAATGACTTTGACTATACCTATAGTGTAAGGAAATGCATTTATTTTGTTTTACACTACTTAACCCTCGGACGTACAACCTTACTCCCACCGTGGTAGAAGCACCATTGTGAAGCAATGTGAAGCCATTCAAGAAATCGCCAACCTTTGAGCCGCCTTTTAATCAAGTCATCGAAACTCTTACCTCCAGCTAAAAGCACTTGAAATAGAAACACTTAGCCGCAGGCTACAAACCACTTGAAACAGAATTTTCTTACGGAGAAACAAAAGTAAATTTACAAGTCGGGCGGGCTTGGCTTGCAGCCAAACAGCCCGACTTAAAAAAGATGGTGAAGAAACACGCATTTTTATTCCAAAAATGGCTTGACCTTGTGCTACTTATGACGATTACCTTGTTACCATAGCAACCGATTGTTGCCAAACTTTAACAAAATATGTTAAAAGGATAAACAAACAGGTACTGAAGACGGCATGTGCCAACAATAAATTCTCTTGAAAAAATCCCGGAAAAACCTTAAGGGGGCGGTTGCATCACAACCACCCCCACCTCCCCTCTTGTACGTCCGAGGATTAAAAATAATTAACCAAGCCCTCCACCCGAATGTGGCCCGGGCTCGAATCCAGGAGGTGACGGCATATGTGTTTTAACTTTGCTGTTAGTTCTCAACCGAGAGGGTTTCTCTCCGGGTTCTCAGGTTTTCCTCCCTCCACAAAATCCAACATTTCCAACTTTCCGTTCGACCCGGAAGCAATAGAAGTATGCGCTAATTTGTGCATTTCCACTGAACTTTCCATTATTTATTATTACTTCACTGCCATGCTTCATTTCTTTAATCTTCCCAGGTGGCGAAAGACGTGATTTACCTAATGCGAGCTCAAGTACAACACAGTCTCCAAGCCCCTCAAACGGAACCTCCCCAGATAGAGAAATCAGAATAAATGAAAGAGTCCAAGATGAAAATGTGATTGAAAACGACGAGTATATCCCGGGAAAATATTGCCAAACTAATGGTTATAAACGGCAGTATGGGGAAAGAGAGGGAAAGTGGAATCCGAGGCCTGGAAAAGGCACATTTGTAAATAAAGGTAAAATGACAAGCTATTTATTTTTGCTTATTTGAGTCAATAAATTATTGATGTTGTGTTTAGAAAGGAATTTTCTTTTCCGTCATGATATATACATATATATATTTGTTTTCGTTGACGTCTGTCGCTTTGTTGTCGTCGTTGTCATGATGATGATCAGCATCATCGTCATCATCATGATCATCATCTTCTCATTATCATTATCGTTATCATCTTCAACAACAACAACAATATTTTAATCATAATCTGACCAAAAAATGATCGCCATATTCACCGTGACAACTACCACCACAACACCAAAATGTATAGACACCGTGATCGGATTGTTGTTATTTTTGCAAGTTGTTTCTCATAATCCACGGGTTTTAGTACTTGTTTCTACTTTCTTCCTTGTCCTCTCTCTTTTTCTCTTTCTTCGGTTAGCTGACAGCTGGGAGCAAGGCACTATAAATTAGACCTTAAATACATCCTTCATATTCTCTATGGAGTAAACTTTTGAATGAGACATATACAAACTTAAGAAAACATTTTTTGTCACGATATAAAACAGGCATTTTGAATATGTGTATTATAACCAATATATAACTTTTTGTGTGTGTGTGTGTGTGTGTGTGTGTGTGATATGACGATTTTAGGAGACAAGGAGTTTCAGTGGACCATCGAATCAGTTATGGATAACCTAGATCGGTTTATTCAAGAGATGGACATGTCTGTTGGCTTGCGCAAGGAGCAAAGAGAACAATTCATTCTTCATACACTGAAAGATCTTGAAGAATTATGGGGCAAATGCGCTTCCTATCACGACGAAGTCTACAAGATTTTGGGGAAAATAAGCTGCAGTATGAACAGTGACATGGTCGTGAGGCATGCTCTACAATTGTTTTTACATCTCATATGCAAAGACAATCTCTGTAATGGCAATCGGAACCTTCGGGTAGTTGAAGAAATTTTAAGGTCAGCCATTTTTTCTTCCAAGGGGATGTTTAAAAAAGATCAACATTCTGAACAAAACCTCAAACTCATTGTATATAGCCGCATTTTAGCGCTGCTGTTAGTGCAGCAAGTTCGACAAGAGAAATTGCCTATTGCAGCTCTGGAACAAGATCTGAAAAAGGCACAGGAAGAGCTCAGAAAATGTTGTGCCAAGGTTGAAAACAAAAAGAAGGACGCCCTTACCAAACCAAGTGTATTTTAAAAGTGATTAAAAAGTGTTTTAAATGTATTTGAACGATTTTAACTATATTTTGAACTCATCATAGTGTATTTTAATTATATTTTAACAAAAATTCTAAAATAGTGGTTAGAGTTTGAAATGTATTTTAGGTATATTTTAATGCTATTTAATAAACCGGATGGGTTTTTTCATGTGTTTGTAAGCTACTTGTAACCAAAACTACATTTCAAATAGAGTATTTGAACCCTATTTTGACAACACGACTGCCGAATGTTACTTTAACTCGTTTCAAATAGACTATTTGAACACTGTTTGGAAAAGAATCATAAAATGTTATCGATTTATAATGTAGTTGTAATAAATAAATGCTAAAAATATGTTTAAAATAGGATGTTTGAATACTATTTGTAATGGACATTAATGACAACGTTTTAAAATAGCTCACAAATAGTCTATTTAAAACATGTTTGAAGTTGAATATATCGGTCAGAGCTATTTGAAAGGTGATTTTAAAAATTAAAACTAAGAGCTATTTCCAAACAGACTTTAAACAGACTATTTTCTTAGTATTTTGAGAGAAAAGCACTAAGCCTATACTCATTTTAAATATATTTTAAACGACAAACAGGTATCTTTGTAACGTATGCTATTTGAAAGGTGATTTTAAATATTAAAACTAAGAGCTATTTCCAAACTGACTTTAAACAGACTATTTTCTTAGTATTTTGAGAGAAAAGCACTAAGCCTATACTCATTTTAAATATATTTTAAAGGACAACCAGGTATCTTTGTAACGTATGTACAAAAATATATTTAAAATTGTCCTATCCCTTCCCCACACTCTACAAAACACATTCAGTTTTCTGGTTTAATTTGCCACCTTAAAAATGCAAGCCCTAATACATGTTATGTACATTTTGGTGCACTGGTATAAATAAATGTCTTTCTTCAAACATATTTTAAACAGAAAAAGATGTTATGTTCATGTCAGAGCTTGGGACAAAGAAAAAAGATGAGTCCCCGATAGGAGTTGAGCCCGTGACTTTCTGTACACTAGTTGGGTGCTATCAACACTAAGCAATGAGTGACTCATGGTGATAACTAGGCCATTTACTAATTAAGTTCATTTATGACATGCGTCCTGCATACAGTTAGGATCAGCAATGTTGAAAGTGTAATGCATGGCGATAAATAGAGAATGGTGGATTTTTTTCTTCATTGCTGATCATATAACAATATACAGGATACATATCATAAATTATATGAACCTTGTAAATGGCCTTAGCAAGCCAGTAGCAGATATTGGGAATGGACCCTAGGATCCAGACCACCCCCTAATCTTTCCAAATAAAATTACGCTCATAGTGCCAAACATTTCTCCAGTGTTAATATTTTCACTCTCTTTCAATTGTTTTTTCTTCTTCTTCTGATTGGTTAGGAAGGTGATACATGATTTGTTGAAAATTACAAAGCACCCTTAATTAATGGGCCATTTTTCAGATGTCACCCAAAATATTATTTAACCTTTCAGTGTTTCTCATTAGTAAATAGGTCCATCGTGACACCTTTATAATATAGAAATAGTTTGTTAAATATATAAAGCAACTTCGGACAAAACTGTTGAGACAATTTTCATTTGTTTATCAATTTAATGCCAAATTTCAGCATCAACAAACATAAACAATCCCCCTATATATCCACCCCTCGTCCAATGCTGTTTTGTTCCAAAAACTGGCTGATTCAAATGCAGTTAGACCCAAAACAACATTGGAAGAATAAGGAGAGGAGGGCGTGTGAGAAATTTGTTTTATCCAAAAATATTGCCATAATTTCAGTTTGTCTTAACTAGTTTTGTCTGGAGATGTAGTTGTCTTTGCTAACTACATTAGAATACTTTAAATGTGACTTAATCCTTCTCAAAAGAATTGGACATGTGACACACATATACTCTATCTTGATCAATATCAATCCTCATGCATTTCATTTTAACAGAAGAGATAGGCACAGCAATGATGTTTCCTAATGTTACACGTTTGATGTGCCTGATGACTTGCAATCCTTGATAGGATGGAAGCTGACTCGCATGTTTCCCCATTTTCTGAATGAGAGCAATGTAAGAGCATGGTAAAGTGCAGTTACACTTGCTTTGTTGACACTGCATCCTGGTGCACTTTGCCTCGCACTTGAGAAACTTCACAACAGAACCATAGTGGCTCTTTCCTTTCTTTTCATAAATCACAGTGTAATTGTTCCGAGCAGTGGTACGCTTATAAAGTGCGCTTTGGAACTCCACACCATTGATTATTGCACGTCTGAACACCCACATCTTAGATACTGCACCAACAAGTCCTCTTTCCTCTTCATTTACCAAACTTGACTTCTCCCAGACACGCTCGACTGATCCCACCACAAATGTACCATCTGCTATCTCTTCCCCGACAGTCCTTTTACAAAAGATAAAAGCAACGAAACATTAAAATCAACCTAGAGCACTGATAATCACTGTATCTACCTGATTTAGATGAAGCCTTTATCACAGAACGTTTCACCTTAAAATCTTTATTCAAAGTAATCATGTTGTTCCACACATACAAGTTTTTATGCAGGGTTAACCTTGTTGAAATGAAGGGGGAAGACATTTTTTGTTATCAGTTTTCATCAGTAGGGGCATTGAACATAGTAATGCTAGTGCAAAAATCAAGTATCTAATTGTTGTACTGAAAATCAGGTATTAACCTCAATATGAGATAATTAAGGTATGGCTACAGCTGTACAATAAATTACTTTTTGCATCAATATTTGCATATTTAACAATATACATGTACCTGCAATGGTAAGTTTTTGATAAGAGGTTCTTGTATAATTGCTTTGCATCTGAGCCTTCAGTCAAAGATTCAGCCAGTTTTGGTAGACTCTGGTGCACACAAATTGATTTTACAATCTAAAGGAAAGGTGTCAAAGGCATTGGAAACTATCATGGAAAGGTTTAAAAACAAAACATCAGATTTTTTGCTACTGAGAAAATACACTCTCATTCATTCATGGGAATTGGTAGAGAGTTACGGGTACATATTGTTAACCTGCACTGATCCACATTCAAAATTTGAGAGTTGAGATGCATTTTTCAAAAGAAATATAAAGTTCTACGAAAATTTAATCATGATCAATTTCCAAAGACAGTCATCAGCAAAAGAGATTCTTAAGTTAACTCTTACCTGTCCCTGGATATTTTGACTTCCATGGAAATATCCGGATAAATCACCATTATAATCCTCAAATGGAAAACAGGAATTTGACCAAAGAGGTCCCAACTTCTCCACTACTTCCTTTAAATGGAGAACCTGGTGGACATTGAAGGTCTGGAATCTTTTTCCTAAAAAAATTAAATCCATTTATGCAGTCTTAGATACCTACTTATTATTTTCATCAAGAAAAAAAAAATTCTCAAAATTTAATTTCACCCATTAACTTATTACATGAAACATTCCAAGCTACAAACCAGCAACGTCAGTAACTGTCTCTTCTCCTACAGCTGTAGCTCACTTTATCACCTTCACAGATTTATGTTCCCTCCAAAATTTTTCAAAATTAATGTTCAATACCGTCAATTTTACACCAAAATTAATTTGCCATTATTTTGTATTGAAATGGCACTCTTGAAGCTTTTTAAATAAACAAAATGCAAAAACATGATAAAATATAGTTTAACAAATGTATTTGACATCTGAGCCAAATAGCATTTCCAGTAGAAATAATAATCAGGGCTGTCATTAAAAGCCATCACCCGTAGCATCTGTTACGGGTGAGTGCACTTGATGAGACCTTGATGTTACGGGTGATCTTGCCTGTCATAGGTTAAATTGAATGACAAAGCAACAAGATTGTGATGGGTGTTAAGATCAGAGCAATGCCTGTCTCAAATTTTAATGACAGCCCTGATAATACTAATACTACTACTACTACTAATAATAATAATAATAATAATAATAATAATAATAATAATGTGTTGCTTTATAACACTGTGCATACAGATAGTTTTACTGCAACAATAATAATCAGACAGACAGAAACATTGCACTAAAAGAAATATAAAAGTAATGCAAGTACAAAGACCTAGAACTAGAAAACACAAAATGTGGCAAACGAAAACTGAAGTGATCCCTGTGGTTGTTGGTGCGTTTGGCACAATTATCAATAAATGGCTTTAGTGACTGATGCCCCTAGAATAGGAAAGTAAGACAAAGCTGTTGTTTAATAATACATACTCACCATAAAAATATGGTGCCTGAGCACAATACAGCTTTAGGAATATGTCAGCCTCCTTCAAATCAGCCTCTGAAATGCTGTCTTTCAACAAGCGATAAATTCCTCCAACAAGGAAGGCAAGGTGTAAAAAGGGTTTTTCATGCAGTCTTCCAAAGAGCAATGGCAGCGAGTAATACAGCAGAAATGCTCTCTTTTCATTGGCTGAAAAAAATATGTTTTATTTGTACAAAGATCAGAAATTTATGAAATGACTAACTTCATTGGGTGTAGTATGTGCATATTAATTTTATACAATGTATTTATTTCATGCAGGAATTCATAGATACATGTTAATGTAAACCAGTATAACAGCTATTTTAATGAATGTTGTCATAATTTACATTAATTTTTTTTACTTTATTCTCAAGATGCAGGGCTGACATTAAGCATTGAGATTGCCAGTACATATACAAAAGAAAAATACAATGTAGGTCATAAACTTTAAAAATCTACAACAGTACACTATGAAAAAAAAATATTAATACAAGAAGGAACAAAACCGGGGTACATGTTAGAAAGAAAAATGGTGTTCTGTTCACTTGATAGGGCTGTAATGGCTCAACTTTCAAGGTATTAATTTTTCAGTACTGGAGTGGAAAAAACTGGGGAGCAGCTGTATTATTGTATTACCAGAAACCACAAACATCACTTACCTTTCCATTGCTTCCAGTCAGATATGCTTCTTGGCCGGCGTGTAATTTCAGAAATAGGCCTGAGTGAAAGAAGCGTGTTGTCAATTTCATTCAGACTGTTACCTAAGTAACGCTCACTTGACTTGTCCACGAACCATGCCTTCAAATGCTGGTCAACTACACCTTGAAGTAAACATAAAAAAAAAACTTTGAGCAAATATTTATGTGTATTCGAAGAGGATGTATGAAAAATAAGAAAGCAGAATAATTAAATGCACCTTCACATATACAGTGCATGTAGTCTACAGCAGTGCCTCCAATGACATCGTGCAAAGGCAATGAGAATGCCCAAGACAAGCCAATAACACCTTCCACTGGATTCTGTAGAATAATATACGTGTAAAGAATTGATAAAAATGTATTTAGTTTATTTACTGTTCACATACAATAATAACTATTTTAGTCTGACGTTTGATAAAAAGTTTGATAAAAATTCATTGAGCTGTTATGTTCTATTAGTAATAGATGTACAGTGTATTTCCATATAACAGTCATTTCCCACTTTAATGGACATGTCCATCAAAAAGACAGTTGGCATAATATAAGGAGCTATTTTAAGATAACTGTATTTATCTGAACTTTGACTTCTGTCCGCAATAACAGGATGACCATTTTATTAGAGCAAGATATACACACGGCAGGAGTTGACCATAATTATTGCATGGACTAGAACAACGTTATATAGAAAACTTACTACAACTTTTCCTTGTTCGGATATTTCAGACATGGCAACAAGAGCATGTTTCTTGACTTCATCATGAGTTCTTGTTTTGGCATGCCCTGTTGTCCTGGCCATTTTTGCATTAAATGGGTAAATGTGACACTGCCTTCGCGAGTTTTTTTTTCCAGGCCCAAGATCTAGTTGTTCCCCTGGCTCAGTACATGTTGAACACCCAAAGTACCCATTGTGCTGCTTAATATTTAGCCACGCGGATCTAGCAGGGGAATCCATGGTTGTGTCAAGGAGAATCCCTCTTATGGTTTTGCTTGCTGTTCCCTCGATTTGGACACCTACAGGTATAATCAAACAATGACAAAGGTACTGTTAATTTTGTAGTCTTCTTTGCCAGTGCTGTCCTGTAGTTTCTTTGGTGGCTATATGTAGGTTGTTGGGCAAGATGTTATCATCATCGGTCACATTACCGGTAGTCTTAGAGCAGGGTTCGTACTCTTTTCAGATTTTGAAATTCCATGACTTTCCATGACCTTTTCCAATTTTTCATGACCAAGTGTTCAACAGTTGTTTTCAAAATTTTATCAAAACGATATATTTTTTAAAATTTTTCATCTTGCCTTATTATACATGTACCCACAGCGTATGTTGCCTTAGTGATTTTGTACCATGGACATAATTTTCCATGACTTTCCATGACCCACACTTAAATTCCATGACTTTCCAGGCCTGGAAATTAAATTATACAATTCCATGACTTTCCAGGTTTTTACATGACTGTACGAACCCTGTAAAGGTCGAGGGTCTCTTGAAAAGAGTGGTTATTTTAGACATCTACAACAAAGTGGCTCACAAAGCATGAAATTTATTCTCTTATGTCACGTTGCTGACTCCAGCAAAATGTGAATGCGTAGATAAAGTGTGCACAGGTTGGTTCTGTATAAAATCGCACTTTTTTCTTCTGTAGATGACATTCGATTATGTCTGAATTTTTGCCACAAAATACTATTATAAGAAAAATGCTTACTCACAAACGTTTGCTAAAGAATATTTTTCAGACTCACAAATTCCAAAAACCACTTGCATTTTGCGAGTTTGCGAGTGTTAATTTCGAGCCCTGATGTACATGTATGGTTGGTAAGTATGAGAGGAAGGTCAAAGCTGCACGAACAGGCGAGGAGTGCCTTTATGTGTATTTTTTACTTTTTTCCAAAAAAAAAGTCAAAGCCTAGGAAATTCACTTCTGAGCACATCTGAGTGTCAGATGAAACTTCACACAAACTATGTTATCACGTTCGAAGAACGCAATCCTAATTTTGTGTTGATTGTCCTGTGATTTATGTGCAGTAAAATTTGAGATTTTTTGGTGGCTGGTCTTCCAAATGGCCGCCCCTTTTGTTTTTTTTTTTTACAGGGGCTCATTTCTGCCGGAAGTTTCTTCAAACCCTCTCCATAATCTGTGATTACTGCTAGTAAAATAAATGCTTTTAAAAATTGTTGTTTTCTACTGCAAATTTATACACAAAATGACCATTGAAAAAAAAAAAAATCTCAAGCAAGCACATACAGCATATCTCATGTACTAACAAGTTACTACTCACCTTCCAAGTATAAATCTCTTATGCTTTGACAAAAGGGTTTCATAAAGGTTGGAAAATGTGGTTTACCCTTTCCAAACCAAATCCCAGCAAACAACCTATTTGACCTGCTGAATCTAAAACAAGTAGAGCCAAATTTAACTGAAATAATTATAACCTACTATATATGTACATGTAGGCCTAGTTTTAATGTGGTGTTTCAAGAGTTCTCATGGGAAGCCCAACTGTATAAAGTCCTGGGTGCCCAGCAGTTAAGCTACTGAAAAAACTGTATGTAAAAACAACAGTTTTTTGTTGCCTAAAGGCTTAGGGTTAAGGCCTATGGCACCTGGGCACTGCTAGAGCAGCATGTTGTAAAGCAAGTTTTTTTCATTCCAATTAATTTTGTGTCATACATGTACAGTATTTCATCAAGGTACATGTAGTGTACATGTATATTATTAAGAAATTTGTTTTCCTATAGAATTACCATGATAATTAATACTTATGATTAAAAAAAAATCTATTTGCATTCACTGGGAGCCAATCACTAGCACTTACCTTTCTCTTGGTGGCAGCTCATTGATAACATAGTATACTGGCCAGACGCCAGCTCTTGATGATCGTACTAATGCCACACCATCCGTGTTGCCAAGAAGGGATATGTTGTTAGGACTGCTAAGAAAACCATTGTCCGCAGACAACCGCTTATATAGACGACCATCATATACATCTTCAATGGCAGATTCTTCAAGCTTTTGACGAGTAAATCTGTACTTCAGCTTTTCAAGAATGTCAGGTTCTTAAAGAAATTGCAGGATTTTTTGCATTAATTTTTTAAATGTTCAAACTGTACTAAGAATAGTTTTTAATGCTTGTTATGTTGTGAAAATTCAAATATTTGAATATGTCATGTATTCATCATTATCATCTTTGCAACTTGGTGTCATAAAGAAATTGTGCAAGCATGTTTTGCCATTGTGTCCAGTTTGCTGCCATGGACTCCAGATCAATATTTTAAAGAACTTCATGAAAATTGCAACTAATCCTTTAAAATTTCATGATGGGAAATATCTTCAGGATGCCCACTTTTTAATTTATGGCTGAAAGCCTGAGCCAAATATTAATATATGGTCATGTACATGTACATGGTAGCGGTTTTTAACAAAAATGGGTGATTACCATTAGTACATGTATGTTTTTTTTGTTATTATTGTTAGTGTGGAACAGGCCTAACAAATTCTCATGCTCACCAAGCTCATGAAACCACACACTGAATGAAAATCAGTTGACATAATTTTATTTTCAAGTTAAACTGTACATTTACCCGTACACCTGAATACTGGTTATTGAACCCCCACTATATTAAACAATTTTCTGTTCCCCTTGAAAATTTGAGATAGCGGGATTCTACTGTACATGTATTTCTAATAATTATTTTGATATTTATTTTTATCAAACTCACTATAAAATCCCATGTCATTGAGGGTTGTGAGCCTTGGCTGCTGTGTGCAAAATGAATACAGTAAGCTTCATACCTGACAGAATTGTCTTTAGTTGGCCTTGAACTGGTATTTCAAGGAACATGGCTTCTTCTTTCAACTGACATTTGCAAACAACACATGTTTCTTTTCCATCAATATTACCCTGACTGATGTATGCCTGGCATTTCTTATTCGGGCAATAGAAATGTTTCACAATCCTTTGTGCATGTCGTTGGAAGAATGAGTACACTTCCTTTGCATCTTTTGGCATGTTGTTTTCCATAGGACAAACAAGTTTGATGTATGACAAAACATCTTCAAGTGCAACACCAGAAAGCTGGTGCCTAGTGACTATACCAAGGAGCAAAATAACTGATTCTTTCACAGTAAGCTGTGAGTTGGGAAACAAAGGATCAGCATCAGAGTTTTGATTTTTGGTTGCAGCTCTCTGAATTTCATTTAGGTTCCTTAGTTCTTCAAGTAAACTTGATTTATCAAACGCATCTTTGAAGTCATTTGAGTTGAAAAATGACGTTGGATGACTGTGTACACTGTTATTGTAGTCATCATCATCATTGTCAATGATGTCTAAATCCAAACTTTCAGGGGGTACTATGTTCCACCACTCTAAGCCTTTGAAAGATTCTGTGAAAACATATATATTAATTTTTTTTATATTTTATTGTCAACTTTAAACACAAACTGTAACCCCACGGAATTAACGAACGCTTTTCATTCAACTAATTTACATTTGTTTTTCACGTCACAAAATTTCCGTCTACAAACTGTAAATGGTTTGAACCCAGGAAGAGTGATTTTACTTCATCTGTGAAACACTATCTAACAAATTTAGTGTGTGATAGTCCAAATTAAACAAAAGGAAACAATGGAATTATAGTCTAATAGTGCGTACTATTCTACTAACTATTTCACGGATGAAGTAAAATCACTCTACTGTATCCAATGTGGATCAAGACATACATGATTGTGAGAAACAAACGCGACAAAAACTGAATGCATTTCGGGTGAGACATCCAGCAACATGGCTGAGTACATAACAACAAAAACTGATATTTTGGGAGCTATTAGTCAATTTTTCCCAACAAAGTACAAGCATGAGTGAGATTTGTGATCATCGCGCGCAGTGTGCTCTCAACTTTAATAAGCAGTTGAAATAGCAACCTGAAAAATATATCAGTTTCATATTCACATTCACAAAGTACAAGCACTTACCACTGCAGGCTGCAACCTCCAAGAATTCATTTGATACGACGTTTAGCTGTGCATCGTCAACAAGTAGCGATGATTCTTGATCTTGATAAGCTGGCAAAAAATCTGTATCAGATGCTTGCCAATGCAAAACTTCGTTAACTGCACCCGGATCTGTCTGCACTAAACCGCCACTCGTGCTGTCGGTAGTCGTCGATGAGAAATGACCGTCTCGAGGTAAAGGGGATGACACAGGGGATGAACAATTTTGCAGTTTGGTTGTGTTTTGCTTCTTCACTCTATCTGTCAGGACTGTTTCCCAGTTTACATCCACATGACTGCCAATATCTCTGAGTATGCTACAATCATTTTCAAATGTATCCAATCGCTTCTTCAGCGGACTTTGTTTTTCTTCTGGATCAATCAGATCGACATCGTGAAACCTTCTTTTAGACGACATGTCAACATTTTTATGTGACCCCGACCTCGTGAACAACAAGAATATCAAGTTCAGCGGATACTACGACTGCGCAGCAGAATCCTTTGTTCATAAGCCAATGAGAAAAAAGCGCGGGCTTCTCAAGAATATATCAATATCTCCGCGCGAAAATTTTGTCCCTCTTCACTCTGCTGCTGTTGATCAGTGTTTTATTCGTACTGATTCAGAGCTACAACGCGGTCTTTTTCATTCGTCATTCCACCAGTTTAATCAGGGTAAGTTTCCTTTTTTTTAATTCTGGCATAAGAGGGTCGATATACGAGATACAATGATCAAGCTCAACTGTGAAGCGTAGGAAGACCGACCGGCTTTAATTTACTCGGTGGTGCCTTTTGGTCTTTTACTTTAGATGTCTTACGCCGTTGTCTGCTGGCACAAGAAAGGCTCGACCCTTTTGCCTTCAGAGCAGGTAGAAGTGTTAAAAACTGCGAAGTTTGTGGTGGACGGTGGTGCAGCACCGGGGAAGAATTGCTCTATGCAATACAGCCAGGAAATTTGGCACGGGAAAATATCCTCTCTACACAGTAAGTCTCTACCGCTCAGTGTTTATCTCCAAAAATATGAGCTTGAAGTAGTTCGTATCATTAAAAAGGCCTAATGAAATTATCATTAGAAACATAGCTTAATTTCGACGTGATTGCAAGAATTATAAGACTTAATTTATGCTTACACGATCGATAAGCTTTTCTGTCGCAATTTAACTTGAGATACTTTTGGCCTGTATTGGGGGCGTTCCCTCTGGATTTTTGCTTGTTGTTTTTATTCTTTTAATACTGAGATTATACAATTAAACTCAGTTCGACATCATCCGTTTTTGCGAACACCTTCGCCGAATTCATGCCGCAGCAACAAAATCATGCACGAGTTTAGTCACTGTAATAGACTGTAATAGACCTATTGTTCATTGCTATTGTTCGCAGTAATTTTGTAACTCCGCGACAGACAAGCTTTAGAAAGCCGCATAGACCGCATGCAGATGTATCTGTGCTCCTGTAATGTTCGTTTATGTATCTTCATTCGATCTTTTCCCGATTTTTAGTCCTCAGAAAGCTTTTTTGCCATGGCGCATTGAAATACACGGGACTTTCGATTTTCATCGGCGCACGTTCTCACGCAGCGTTTCCTCTGCTGTCAAAAGTTACTTTGTGATTGGCGGCTTTAACGTAACATTTTTTTAATGTCTTTATTAATTTTTAAGTGAACTGTACTGACTGTAACTGCTTTGCCACTTTGGTCTTTGTTCACTGCCGCATTTTTGTAAATAGTTTGAAGAACAATTACACATGATAAATCGTTCTTTGCAAATCAACCGTCAGCATTCGTCAGCACAACCTCCTGCAGTGATCGTGAAGCCGATCGTGAACCTCGTGAACCATGCAGAGCAGCTCGGAATTAATGTATTTTGGTCAGCAGTCATTACTTAAGCGTCATGTGCATGGTATGTAGGGTCCTCTCGGAATCGACCGTTGGACTGGCTTTGAAATCGTTTTCGAGAAAATTATCGCTGTTTTTTGTTTTAAATTTGTGAGCCGTTAAAGTCCGCAAGGAATGAGATCAAATGAAGTGAAAGAAATACATATGAAGATTGAGTGGCAAATTTGACGGACATCCGAGTGGACCTCTTCTCGATAAATCACTTGCAAGGTATTTGTAATTCCCTAACTGTTATTTTTCTACGTAGATAAAATTGAACGAAGTTAATTGCCAATTTTAACCACCTGGGATATTTTTGAAACTGTATATATTTTTGAATAAGTGCAATAGTCAATGCAAGCTTTAATTTGCTAAAGCGGTAAAATTGTATTTAAGAAGCCATCCAGTTCAATTCTTGCATGAAATTAATCGAATTAAGCTTAATAAGAACTTTTTGTACCTGGAAAAAACATTGCTGTATAAGCTTACGTTAATCGGTTATAACAGATATGTACATATCCATAAACATGCTGTAAATGTTGATATATTGAATTCAATTTTTCTGCAGAAAAACAGGCTGATGCTAAAATTGCGGCCGACAACCTCGTAAATGACGATATTGATAATAGTACATGTACATCGGAAGCTGAAGAGTCGATTGCTGTCAGAAAGAGACCTGCAGCTGCTGCAAGTGGAGGTGAGCAATTTCTATTATTTTTTCGTTTGAATCTCTGTAGTGATTTATGATTAATTTGGTGAAGGGTCAGAATGGGACATTCCATTTTTTATCTACACACCCCCTATAGATAGATAGATACTTTATTAAGCACAGAATTCATAAAGTTGACATATATTTACAACTAACAGTAATCACAGATTAGAGACGTGTTCAAAGGAATTTCTGGCGGAAATGAGCCCCTGAAAAAAACCCAATAGGGGCGGCCATTTGGAAGACCGTCTACCAAAAAATCTCAAATTTTAAACCACAGGACAACCAACACGAAATTAGGATTGTGTTCTTCGAATGCAATGAAGTTTGTGCATCTAAAGTTTATCCATACAAATTATGGAAGGCCAGATGTGGAAGGCCAGATTCCGACATCCTAGTTTTTTGTTGTCGGTATCTTTGAAGATTGCATCTGAGGGGTCCTAATTTTTTTCGGCTCCTTGAAAAACATTCTGACAGATCCTGTGACACAGGACGCCTTCCATAGGGGGTGTGCGGATTAAAAATGGAATGTCCCAATTCTGTAAGTTGTAGGGTGTGCAACATTTTTTAAATATGAAACGAGGTCACTTTTTGAATTGCTTGTTTGTTAAACAACCCCAGCCTTGAATAGTAATGTTAGCTACAATGTACATGTTGTTCTAATTAATCTTGTGTTACAGTATTGTAAGCTTGTCTCACACTAGCAACATAACAATGTAATGGTGAGGTCACACAATTGCAGTACAAAGCACAACTTATATCAATGTTTTATGTCATCAGTGTGAACAACACAACATAATAGGGATATACACTGTATTTGACATAAATATAACCAGAGAAGAAAAAAAACCTGATCTTTTCTTTTTGTTGTCATGTCCATTTTCGTATGTTATGTTGCTTGTGTTGTCCAGACTTTATTGAACTACACTGAAGCTCAAGGTCCATATATATATATTTGGAAAATTATTTACCAACGTTTTGCCAATGTTGATTGAAAAGCTACTGTACTTGAATTAAAGGGGCATTGTCACACAGATTTTGCTGTGTTTTGGGCAAAATACACTAAATATTGACAAAGTACATTTGCTCAAACATAAAATTGCTTTAAGAACACCAAGAAGATAATATCAAGTGATTTCTTGGGAGGAACTTGAAAAAATTGGCCAATTTTTTCAAGTTGCAATCAATTTCCATCAGCTGGCTATCTGCAGCCAAAGATAACAAAATTAATACTAGTTTCTGTGCACTGATAGAGTATTAACAAAACTGGAACATTATTTTAAGGTTTCCCAGTGATTTTGTTACAAATTGCTATGGTGAGTCCAGGGAGTTATTTCATGACAAATCAGGAGTCTCAGTCCAGAACTAATGAATCCTAGTACAAAAGCTAACGAGTCCTGTATTAAAGATGCCTGTGCTTTAACCGAGCCTTAACCAGATGTTTAATCTGAAGTCAATTTTTTATAGCAAAGCTCAGACTGTATAATGGTTTACTGAAATTAAAATACAGTTTCTCTGTTTTAAAGCACAAGAAAAGACTCAAAAAAAGCTCTTTTAATAACAACTTACAACTCACTATCATTATCGGAAGCAACGGTCACATTTGACAGACTTAAAGCACTGCTAGGAACACTGTCAGTCTCTGGAACACTCTTGGGTTTGTTGTGTGGTTTGATGCTGTATGAAGTGGCCAGTCCCTCTGCAACTTACCTTTTTAGCCCTGGCAGAGGTTGCAAAATCTTTCTTGGTTGCATTTTTTGAAGGTGAACTGTACTACACCATATGTACATGCTAAATTCCAAATCATTGTCGGCCATCTTGGTTCACCCATGTGCTTTCCATATATCGCAAACATTATGAATAACCACTTCATCAGGTAAATCAAAATAGCAGCTTTTAAAATAAAAGAAGTTTGTTTGGAGAATTTGTGTAGAAATGCTTCTGTTTATTTGTTCAGAAATTACTTCTTGAACAATTTTATAGGCAGATAATATTACTCTCTTGACATGAGGTAGGTTTTATTTCAGATTTAAAATCACACAAAGATCGATCAATTTTTCTTTGCGTTCTACAGGACGCGTACCATGAAATATTTTGCGTCTTTGGGATTTTTATGAGTAAGGGATGCAGGATGCAGGGGTTACAAAAGCACTGGTTTCCATTGAAACAAATGTGTTTTTGGCTTTTTAAAGTGATACTAAAAATAGGTGATAGTGTCCCTTTAAGATGCTATTATGACTTTTTCTAAAATTTTCTAAATAAGTTCACATCACAGACCCTTTATTTCACTCTGCTGGGGGTCACGCTCATAGTAGCCGATTGGATTCACCACAAGTTGAGCTGAAAAAACTTGCCTGAATTGACAATGACATGAAATTTTGAATGAGCCAAACAGTAGATTCAGCTCTTGGTGGGCTGTTTCATGACACTGGTAATTCCTCATGTTTGAAATTTTGCAGATTATGGTGATTCTGATGGGAGTATTAGTGAAACTTCTCAAAATGCAGAAGAGCTGTTTGAACCAACTTCAGGAAGCCACTCATGTAAGTTTTGGATATTTGATTGATCCACTGTGCTAAACCTGTCAGCAGTGGACTAGTTGAAAATAATTAATAAATATGTGGTTTATTACAAAACATATAGCACCATGTTACCTGTTCAGACACAGGGCTTGCACAAAGTTTTAGAGTAGACGGTTGAGATATAATAGTACATTTAGGCGGCTTGGCAATCGAGTGCTGAAGGTACGCCAATTTCTAGGGTGGTCTGGGGCCATAACCCCCAGGAAAATGTGAAAATCGAGAGACTCAGAATTGCAATTTCATGCAATTTTGGCAAGACATTTTTCATAAAGCCTAATACCTTAAATGTGAAAACAAATTTACGAAAAAACCTGTCCATTAGTTTTTTGTACAACTTTCACTGTTCATTCAGGTTTGTTTGACACATATTGACTTTTCACATAAAAGTTGGCTGCTCAAAATTTGAAGTAGCCAGTTTTAGCCGGTTGCTGGCACTTAATGAGACCCCTGCAGACAAAACAAAGCCTTGTTACTGCAGCAAATAATTAGTAAAGATACATAACATACACAGTACAGTGTTACGTTGTACAAAATAAAAACAGATCTTCTCTCCTATAAACCTCAGCGGTAATGAGAACAACAGCTTACAGTAATGTTTCAGATGCATGTTGCTGCATCAGGGGTCCCTGCAACCCAACTTTTAATACAGTGTAGTTACCCTGCATACAATCATTCAACTGCATCATTGACCAGCATTTATTATTTTAGCCACATTAAACACTGAATATTAAGTATAACCATGTTAACTGCTAAATGTATTCCATGATCTCTATATGTTATGTTTTTCTATTGGGTAAGTTATGTCTTTAAATTTATAATCATTGCAGTGAACAAGACCTCCCTTGGCAAAAAGAAGGCAACAGGTACAGAACTACTTGTAAAGCATACATGTACAATGTAACTGTATTTGCATGTACCTCTAAGCCATTACGAAAGCCTGGTTTACACTACAGCAATGCTTTCTTACATGAAAATAACTACAAACACTGTATGCAAGCAATGAACTGATCATTATAAATTTTATTATTATTGTTAGTGTGAAACAGGCCTAACAAATTCTCATGCTCACCAAGCTCATGAAACCACACACCAAATGAAAATCAGTTGACACAATTTTGTTTTCAAGTTTCGTTTACCCGTACACCTGAAGACTAGTCATCAAAATAAGCAAAAAAGAAAACAAATTTATGAAAGTAGGCTTTTACATTCCATCCAGGGGAGAATAAGGAATTTTAATCTTTTTTGCAGGATCCAAAAGTAAGTTACATGTAACCAGGGATGTAGATTCAGTTTTAAACTGGCAGGAATATAGAACTGACAGACGGGTAAAAAATAGAAAAATGTTGTCCTTTTAAAGCCGCACTAGGCTTTAACAGCTGGAAAAATGAAGTTCACAGCCGGGTAATTTCCCCGGCTCCCGGCTATTATCTACATCCCTGTGTAACAACAGTTGAAATGGGAACAGTCATGTGTACCATTTACAATTTTTTTTAACATGTCAATATTTCATGTCATAGGTGGGAAAAAAGGTCAGCCAAAGAAAAAGCAAAAAGGTAATTTCATTTTAGATATTTGTCAGCTGTTTATAAAGCATTGATTCATTTGTCTTTAACCCCATCAATCAATACCTTAATATTTAATTGTCACGCTGAAATAGCTCCAAATAATTACATTTACAGCCATCAAATCATTATTTGTACTAACTAGGCAAATCTTTGTTGTACACCACATCAAAACTTTTGCCACCACATTCAACATGAAACAATTGAAAATAATTACATTATTTTCTCAATTAAATGCTGGGTCCCGAAAAAAAAGTATAATAGTGGAAGTTGTAAGTAATACCACCCTCAAACATTTATTTGTGGTATAATAAACTTAAGGTTTAAGGGCAAGGTACTTGGCCGCTAAGAAAAACGAATAATAACCCTTTCTTAAAAAAATGATGGGCCAGAAAAAACTGCTGATTCAATGAAATGCCGGGTCCACTTGGCCAAGTTTGAAATAAATGCCAGGGGCGTTTAATTGAGAAAATATTGTACTTATGGGTTTATGTGATTTGAAGCTGCATAGCTTAATTTCGTGAAGCAAGTCACTTTTTTGTTTAATGTAAATGGAGTTCTTCCAGACCATTAAAATAGGTAACTCTTTAATAGAGGTGAAATACAATCAAATTTGCCTAATATTGGGAACTCTAAATGGTGACCACTTAAAATAGGTCAATCTACAGTAAATATGGGGAGTGATTTCCAGGGGTTTGATAAGTGCTTAATAGAGGGTGACTGCTTAAAAGAGGGCCTCTTGATAGAAGTTTGACTATAGAAACTCTTCTGTCATATCATTTCTGTGCAATGGATACTTTCAGTCTAATAATTATGTACAGTACCTTTGGCACAACCTTAAAGGAACATGTTAAACTGACATCATTTTTTTGTCATATGCTCTTTTCACAGCTGGAGAAAAAAGCTTGTCTAAAACACAGCATAAAAGTAAGATTATTGTTCACTAGAATGGTTGTCTCTCCTGTTTTTTCTTGGGGTGATAGTTTGGCTTCTTGTGGGTTAGTGGACTTCCTGAAGTTATAAGAATGATGTGGTTTTAATATTACACGGGTATCCTTAGTTTCTTTGATATTTCTGTTTTCCTCTATTGTATTTTTTTAATTAGATATTTCATGGGGAAATATTATATGATCAACATTTTAGAAGGAAAACACATGGGTCATGTAAAGGGATTTCATTGGCTTAGCTGAGGTCACAAAAATCATGAAAGCCTAGTATACCCTGGCAGGGGTAATTTGCCGAACGCCGAACACCAAATGTCTGTCAGCAGTTTATCTTGTGAAACATGTGCTTCAGCATGGCGGAGCGAATTGTTATTTCAAGCAGGTATAAAGTCTTCTACTACCAATAAAACAACATTTAACCTGTAATTCCAGTAACCTCACATATATAATCGAACTGGTAAAAAATGTAAAAACAGTACATAGGGAAACTAAACGCATGATTCGTGGACGCTTCACAACACAGAACACAGACAAGGGACAAACAGCCCACATCACGCCAACTCCACAGCAGCGGTCCCTATACATTTCAACTTACCAGGTCACTCTTCCGCGGACATGAGACTCATCCCGCCTGAACTGCAGCCTACCATCCAATGCTTCCCGTAGAAAAGCACGAGAGGCCTTTTTAATTCATAGAGGGAACACTTTATCACCAGAAGGCATTAACCGAAGGAACGAACGCTGAACTAATACACTATATATTATTTTTATCTTGTGTTTACAAGTGCACTGTCTGCATGCCATGTATTAGCCAATCATTTATAACCGTGTATTTTTCAAATTTTAGGAGCCGTTACAATGTTTTCTTTAAGTATAGCCCTGGCCCTGAGGAAGACTAGTTCTATTAGTCAAAATATTGGCCGTCTTAATAATAAATCTGCCCTTTGCCGTAGTGCCAGCCTTGCATTCAGCTTTATAATACCCAATTGTTTTAGGACACTTCGCATTTCATTCGTCTGTTGTGGAGTCTGGTCTATCTAGTTAATAACATTTGCCATTCTGTCTTCGTTTTAGCAATGAATCGGGAGGTGAAAGTGAATACATCGCATACATCAGCGAGTGTTAATTCGCTGAAATATAAAGCTGAATGCAAGGCTGGCACTGCGGCAAAGGGCAGATTTATTAAATAGCGAATGTCAGGTTACTAGAATTACAGGTTAAATTTGTTTTATTGGTAGCACAAGACTTAAAATCTGCTTAACACCATGGTGAAGCACATGTTTCATAAGATAAACCGCTGACAGACATTCGGCGTTCAGCGTTCGGTGTTCGGCAAATTACCCCTGCCGTAGTATACTCTTTTATGAGCACATGCCAAGATAATGAAACTCGTGCTCCAAGAAGCCACCTTAGATGTACATGTTTTATATAGCTCAGTAGTGAATGACCAGGGTTTACTGCACATTATAAGTCAGAATAACACTGTTATTAAAAGTGTTGTTTTTGTTCATCATGGTGTGTATGTTAGGTGAATGCATGTTCATTTATCTTGTGGTGGAGTCACATTGAGTTGTTGATTGCTTAAACTGCTGTTTCTGCTACTCTTCGTCAGGCGACCAGGTAAATTGGTTAATAAGGATTGAAATGCACCAACAACAGCAAACCAACCATGGTGCAACATAGGTGACACATAACCAATCAACCTCATTGTCTGAAGAAGACTAGCAGTAATGTAAGTTGAAACATTGAAATCAACAACTCAAAGTGATTCCATCATGAGACAAACAAACATTCACTTAAGAATAACACTGTTTACAATATATGACAATCGGTTCTGTAACATGCTAATCAACTTTTCAAATTTTAATGTGGTGACTAATGAACAAATACCACCACTGCAATTTGGGTTGAACCATTTTTTACTCAATCAAAACAAAAGTTTTATCATTTATTTTTGCCTTTTGCAAACGTTGAAAACTACTGAATCACAATCTCATGAAAATTAAATCATCTGGCCTAAAATGAACTGCATGACAAACATCCAAACCCTTGTTTGTTTGTACTTTCATTACACATACACCATGTTATAAACTGAAGCAGTTGTTTTATCAAATGCTACCTAAAGTCCAAAACCAAGCTTTTATCACAAATCGCCCTGCATACTACAATATTAAATTCTGGGCAGATGGCACAAAATCACACATCACTGCTCAAGTTCACTTGCGTGCACTGTCCATGATGTTTCTACTTTTAGAAGATTGTGGTTAGTAAAGTCTCAAGGTTGCCAAAATTTGAAAACTTGTTAATATGTGGCTTGGTTAAGTAAGGAATGGTTTAATACAAATTGCATTATTATTTTAATTCAAATCACTGCATTAGAATGTTAACAGCTCATTAGCATGTTACAGAATTATTATCATAAAAAAACATGTTACAAGCAAACATTCTAATTTTAGGTTAACACTGTTTACAATGCAATAAGATTAATGGCAAGTTGTGTGTTATGTTTTCTAGAAAAGACTGCTGGAAAAGCTCCTGCCAAGAAAAGAAAATCTTCAGGTAAAGGCCTGTGAAAATAGTTTCAACATTTCATCAAGATTGAGTTTCATGTATCCCTGTAAAGCCCTCAATATTGGTGAATAAATTGGTGAATCAATTTTTCAGCACTTCTGACAACTTTCAACACCTTGCAACAATGTTGTAATATCCCTTCAGAATGTCTTTGCACCAAATATCTGCCATAGGTAATGTCTAGTGTAATCTGTCTATAACTGCATGTCTGCAGGCTAAAACAACCAATAATCCTCATTCAAGAGGGGTTGGTTGTTTTTAAGTGGTACATAAAATAATTATAAGCGGGAGATCTATATGGGCATTTACAATGGCGAGCTGAAGGCAAGCCATTTTAAAGCCCATACAGATCTCGCTTGAATATTTTATTGTACTTGTGAAATGAAACAATGAGTAGACAGTGTTCTCACCAGACCGCGGCCTTGCGGGATTCCCGAAAAAAAAAATTGAGATGGCGCACCAAAAGCAAGCTTTGAGTCAAACGGCCTTTTGAATGTTTATGAGTAGTTTAATGGTCACTCGAACACCCAGCATTTTGCTTGTTCAAATGAATAAAAACATTTAGCAAAAAATTTAAAGCCTTTAATTTTATTGCCTTTACTCTCGTTGCTCACCGTATGTGGTGAAGGTTCGCGCAAGCATCGCTGTCAAATTGTAAACATCTTGTCTGCCATGTTGGATCAGGTAGGTACTTCATGTAACAGACTTTTTGGAGTGACGCAACATTCGATGTGAATTTCGCAGGATTTTTCAGATAAAATTACAACTACCAGTAACAAGTTAGACACAAGACTGTTGAATATAATTCCTTTATAAGCTAGGCCGTAAAACAGTCGCAAAATCACGACTAATAGACAAATTTTAGTCGCAAAAGCAAAATCTTTAGTCGCAAATGCGCCCGATACAGGTGCAATTTAGAGCCCTGTAGAGATCTGTATGAAAAGTTCATGAATACTAATAAGCTAAGCAGGTGTTTGTATCAAAAGCTAATTCTACTGTTTAATAATTCATTAACTCAGTTGATGGGCTTACAGAGGTGTACATGTGACTCAAATACTGCCTACATGTATTTCTTGGTCATAACTGTTATGAATTATTAATGAATTTTACATAAATATAAAAACATAAATAAAAACCTTGGCCTTTGCAACTGTTTTTTTTTTACATTTAATTTTGCCTAAAAGTATCTCATGGTAAATGCCCTATTATTAAATGACCACTTTAAATAAGCCTTAAATAGTCTCTATTAAAAAAATTGGAGAAAATTAATCATTCAAATGTCTGGGGCGGTATTTATATTCTCAGCAGCATTTCAGGCCTGTTATACATGGCCAGCAGTCCTTAACTCCAAATTTAAAATTGATACATGCTAGCCTTTCATTAAAATCCAGTTAATTTAACGGGGTGTTTCTTGGTGTTGCGGAAACCATTGTTGGTTAGCTATTGTACTGTGGTGTTGGTATTGTTTACTTTCTTTTAAATCTTTTGTTCTACATCATTTGGTGATCGTAACACCAAGAAACTGCCATTAAACCACACTATATATGTTTTCTTTTAGGAAAAACACCCACTCCTGAGTCAGTGGAGTACAACAATGAATTGGTGGCTGACATATTGTCACCGCTTGCAAACCGTCAGCCAGTTGTGGATAGTTCAAGTGGGGATGAGGATGTGATGGAGGTCACCGGGCCTTTACCTCAACTACCTTCTTTTCCTCGCCCACCGCACCCACAAGTGGGTCAAAAGACCCCAAAATCTTCATTCCCTCTTAGAAAATGCATCAATGTCCATTGTAAAGAGGAGAAAGAGAAACTAAAGGAAAACATCGCTTCTCTAAAGGAAGAAATTGAAGAATGTAAGTACTCACATTGATTTTGCATTAATTTTATGGGCTTTCTTATCAAGATTACATCATGGCCAACAGCAGCCAGACTGTAAACAGCAATTTCAGTTAATGAAAATGCTGATTGCCAACAAGTTTGGGACAACTATTTTTAAAATCTGGGCACAGAGTGTTATTGCCACCAAAACACCTAATGCCTCACTGCTATGTTGTGCCTTCTCTGTCCTTTCCTTCCTACCTTCCCCTCCCATATCTCCTCCTTTCTTTCCCTTTATTCTTCCTTCACCAAATCCTATTTTCCAGCTTACTTGGGCCCTTGTTACTGACATTATATGATGGACTAATTGCTTTTCCTTTTGTTCTGTTTTCTTTTTAGTGAAGTCAAGCTCATCCCAACCATCCAGAAGGGGTATTGTCATCACCCCTTCTGGGAGAATGGATGTTAGCGAGGCATCACAGAGAGGGGTGAGATATTTTGTTGTTTCCTTGAAATAAATTTTGCATACTAGCTTGAATTTAAGAAAAGGTCATTTAAATCAAAATACACAATGGTTTTTCTTCAAGCACTCTCTGGTTCAGTTTTCAATACTCTCTTGTAGGAGGTTAGTTGTGAAATGTAATTAATTGTATTTGGGAACTTAATGTTTTGACCATGAGAAATGTTTTAGTCGTGTTTGGGCTTTTAGTCAAGAAAAAATACTGTAGTTTCCAAAAGAACTCTATATTTATGGAGACTACTTTAATTCTGCTGGGATCAAACAAGCTATATCCGGTGTATAAGGTGTATATATTAAGTGAATCCTGATGATGACCTTAATACAGTTTTTTATTGTCTTTTTTTTTTGTTTTTAGCTTTCAGAAATAGCAGATGGTGTGTGGTGCTGTCCGGTGAAGGTCAAGGCCCTCATCAATTCAGTAAACAGCAGGACTGCATTAGCCTGTTGTTTACTGGGGTTGTTTTACCCTAAAGAGGCCTTGACGGGGAAGAGGCTTAAAGAACTGGACCAAAGGGTAGTTGGCGCAATTGAAGGTATGAAATTTACCCAAAAGCAGATTCTTTCCAGGTTCTTTAAGGTGCTTGAGTTGTATAAAATACATATGTTAATGCATTCAGCAGTTTGATTTAACCTCAAAAGTGCATTATGTTCATTAAGTTTTTTTTAAACATTAGTTTGAAATCATATTTCATGTTCTTTCATCACAATGCATTTTATGTCACACATTGTTTGAAAAACAAAATTTGCTTTGTTTAGTCCAAATGACCCATTTGTGAAGCCGTCATGGGTTACTTGTTTCTTAAAAAGGACTGATTGTTACAAAAATATACCTTCTTAGAAAGCTTACAGCTAAAAACATTCAAAATTTGTTTGTCTTTACCTTAATTTAAGACTTCGCAGTGTGTGCCAAGATTATTCCAAGGGAAAAAGCAGAAGAGGGGGAAAACAAAGAAAAGGAAAAGAGAGAGCCGACAAAAGGGGAAGTGAGACAGGCACTAAGGCAAAAGTGCAATCAGCTTATTTTTCAATCAAAACGGCCAACATATTTCAAAGGTATGCTCCTTCACATGATCTTAATTGTATAACATAGAAATCCCATTTCATAAAATTATGCAAGTGCCCTAATTCTTGAGCTTCCAAATTGGAATAAGTGTTCGGAAACTTATTTGATTCTTTCGGGTAAAACTAAGCTATGGGAGAATGGATCAGCTTTGGGAGTACTTAAATTACCCTTCAAAAGCAAGTAGCATAGTAGCACTTGTGTCAGTGTTGTGTACCAGGTTAAAAATAAACCACAATATTGTTTTATTGTTGTGCTGTGCATTCTTTTTGTTTCAATTAACTTTGATTAATAACTATATTCTATTATTGTTTCTCTGCAGAAAAGTATGTGCAATTGAAAGAAAAAAAAGCGCAGCAGGCACAGGATGAATTATCGGACTAATAGGGCTGATTCAATCACAAGGATAAGGGTATGTTCGATTGACTGATTTCGGAGTAGGAATATGCAGAATGGTCACCAAAAAATCACATTCTTCGAGAGTTAGGATCCACTAGAACTCTAAACTTCTGCTATTGTTGTACAATAAATATGTTTTAACAGATTTACAAAGGAAGTGTGCCTAAACAACCAATTCTCAGCGACTATTCTGTTTACACTGATTCTGGTGAATGGTGAGTCGAACACGCCCTTAATTATTGCATTTAAATTCAAATATTTCATTTTGATTATGCAAATGTTCCTTCTTACCACACAAAATATCTCAATGATACCAGTGGATTCGTAAGTGTAGGTTCACAACTAAACCTGAATGCGATGTTAAGCATGTGCTCAGTTTGCCTTTAATATTTGGATACCATCTGGGAGGTGCACACAAACTTCCATTTCCGCAAAAAAATACAAGATGTCAAGAAGAATATCATTTTAATACTTGACTGCTTAAAATTTAAACACAAAGCATATTTATTAAGATGCCAAAAAACATCGTCAGGCATCGTAATTTTCGTATTAAAGAAAATCGAAATCTAGAATCAAGGATTCACGAATCAAATTCAGTGGTCCGATTGCGAATAATTGCATAATCAAGAATTTACACACCGGTAATAAGTTCACTGATTTGGTTTTTAAGTTGATTTAAATTATCGGTATATTAATGTTAATTATCAGTATATTAATTTTCAAAGGACCAAAATATTTTACACTTACATTTTGACTTTTATATACTTGAATATTGGCCCTTTTAGGGCCAATTTACATGGTACAACTTTGTCGCATGTGACACCCTTAAAACATGCTTACAACAAGAATAACTCCATGTAAATCAACTCAAGTCATGTTGTAACCATGCCGTAAGCGTGTTGCATGCAACAAAGTTGTACTGTGTAAATCGGCCCTTAGGGGTCAGCAAATTACATGCATACAGTTGTCATCTGTTTTATTGATTTTCTTTATATTAAGAATTCAAATTGTATATTTATATATATTATTATTATTATTATAGGGGTTAAACAATGTTTTAGAATTATTTGTAAGGGATTTAGAAAGTATTTTCAATATATTTTTATTGTATTTTGACAGACATAATTATGAATAAACCATTTATTGCAAATGCGACTCCATGTTGTTTTTAAAATCGTTTAAAATCTATTTTGAGTGTGTTTTCTTGTAGTTTGAAAGGCTCTTAATTAAAGCCCGCTTTAAATACTGTTAATAATTTATTTTGAAACATCCATTTTCTCCTTTCACGAAATATAGGGGCCTTTCAAAATACGTCACAATACTGTTTTAAACAGGTTTAAACATCGTTAAAATAAGTCAAAAACTACTTAAAAACTATATTTTAAGCACGAATTTTAAACGTATTTTGAATACAAATACATTCAAAATAGCTTTCCAAACAGTTTGCAAACAGTTTAAGAATTGGTTTTTAAAAATTTGTAAACTGTTTTGATGCTAATTTTCTACTCTTTCAAAATACGTTACAATAGTGTTTTAAACAGGTTTAAACATCGTTAAAATAAGTCAAAAACTACTTAAAAACTATATTTAAAGCACGAATTTTGAACGTATTTTAAATACAAATACATTCAAAATAGCCTTCCAAACAGTTTGCAAATAGTTGGAAAATTTATAATGTATTTTTAAAAGATTTGTGAACTGTTTTTAAAACTATTTTTTACGGTGTTGAAACGTATTTGAAATATATTTTAAAACGTATATGCGGATCTCAATTCATCGAAACTACACCCTGAAAAGGTTTTAAAAATATATTTCAATATCGTTTTAAACAGGATTAAACATCGTTAAAATAAGTCAAAAACTACTTAAAAACTATATTTAAAGCACGAATTTTAAACGTATTTTGAATACAAATACATTCAAAATAGCCTTCCAAACAGTTTGCAAATAGTTTGAGAATTTATAATGTATTTTTAAAAGATTTGTGAACTGTTTTTAAAACGATTTTTTAAGGTGTTGAAACGTATTTGAAATATATTTTAAAACGTATATGCGGATCTGAATTCATCGAAACTGCACTCTGAAAAGGTTTTAAAAATATATTTCAATATCGTTTTAAACAGGTTTAAACATCGTTAAAATAAGTCAAAAACTACTTAAAAAACATGATTCAAATACATATTTTTGATATATTTTTCAAAAATATATTAAAAATAGTTTTTCAAAATACATTAAAAACAGTTTTAAAATAGTGTTTGGTTTGGTAAGGGCGATTTTCGGTATTCAATGGAATTCATCCTTCAGACGATTTCTCATCTCTTGACACCATACGACAAGTTAATAACATCTACAAAACTAAGCTGCTTCCTGGAAGAATGCCAAACGTTTTGCGCAAATCCTGAAATAGAAAGCAAGGATCTAAAGGTCATTGATACTTTTGGAAAGAAAAAAAGTGGAGAGTGGAGTGTTCTCCATTGTATCTTGATTTATCTACATGGAAAGGTAATTCTCCCGCTTCCACTGCCACTACCACTGCCACTACCACTATCACTATCATTACCACTTCCACTATCACTACCACTACCACTTCCACTATCACTACCACTACTACTTCCACTACCACTACTACAACCATTACCACTTCCGCTACCACTACCACTTGCACTACCACTACCACTTTCACTTCAACTACCACTACCACTTCGACTACCACTTCCACTACCATTACCACTTGCACTTGCACTACCACTTCCACTACCATTTCCACTTCCATTATCACGAGCACTACCACTACCACTACCACTTCCACTACCATTACCACTTCCACTACCACTTCTACTACCACTTCCACTTACAATTCCACTACCACTTCCACTACCATTGCCATTACCATAACCATTACCACTTCCACCGTCACTGCCACTTCTACCACTTGCACTTCCATTATTACTTGCACTTCCACTTCCACTGCCACTTCCACTACCATTTCCACTACCACTTCCACTACCACTACCATTTCCACTACCACTTCCACTACCACTACCATTTCCACTACCACTTCTACTACCACTACCACTTGCACTTGCACTTGCACTTGCACTACCACTTCCACTTCCACTACCACTACCACTACCACTACCACTACCACTTGCACTTGCACTTCCACTACCACTACCACTACCACTTGCACTTGCACTACCACTACCATTACCATTACCTCTACCACTACCACTTGCATTGTCAATGGCAATGCCACCACCACTGTTATTGCTACTACTACTGCTACTACTACTACTACTACTACTACTACTACTACTACTACTACTACTGCTGCTGCTGCTGCTGCTGCTGCTGCTACTACTACTACTACTACTGCTGCTGCTGCTGCTGCTACTACTACTACTGCTACTACTACTACTACTACTACTACTACTACTACTACTACTACATAACTACTACTACATAACTACTACTACTACTACATAACTACTGATACTACTACTACTACTACTACTACTACTACTACTACTACTACTACTACTACTACTACTACTACTACTACTACTACTACTCTACTATACTTACATGTACGCAAGGTGTAAATGGGAGCTGGAAAGCTATAATCATTTGTTTTTCCTTTCAGGTTCACAGTGAGCGCCCTGTTGGACAAATGAGGACCGAGAGACGGGCTATGAATCTCATCAGGCTGATCGTGGAAGCTTATTTGCAAGTAGGGGGTGGAGCCGACTGGAAATTTTGCTTATTAGTGTCATCACTACTTGCTGATATCGCGAAAAACAACGCAACAGAAGGTATTGACATGAAGAATAATGCAATCCACTTATCGAATCATATTGCAAATGAGCGTCCCTGATCAAATAATACTTTCGTTATAAAGATTAGAGAAAGGAAATTCGTTGGCGAATTGTAAAGGTTCTAAGATGCTGCTGGCATGCCTTCAATCCGTCGGTGTTCTACTTAAAATTTATTGCCACCGGCATCGAAAGCTAGCCGAGGTCTTTACTCTACATAGCGCTTGTTCTCATATGATTGCGACAAACACTCTTTTCAAAATTGGAAAATCAGTATAGCGGCGATACGAATTTGGCATGATCTTTCCAAGCTTTTCTACTGTTTTGTCGCCACATCCCTAAGTAGCCGAGATATGCCAAGGATTCCACGGAATAAACAAATACAAGTACCAGAGATTTTATCCCAGGCATGCCGGCAGTGGCATCCCCACCAAACTTACTCAGCTTTTTACACCATTAAATGTTTCCTTTTTTTCCATGCAACAGAAATAATTAAGGAAGCCGGGTGTTGTTTAGTGCATGTCCTTAAAGACAAAAAAGTGCAAAAAAGGCCAGAGTGCAGGAAGCTACTGGAGCGGCGATCTTCCGAGCTGCTGTTTTGTCCTGACAGTAGTACTAGGATTTTGCTAGTCCACTTTCTGTCGAAGAACCAACATGTGCAAGACACTCTCCCGACAGACCTTCATACCGATCACCTAACCTCGATGTACAGAACCCAGACACTGGAAATTGACACTGAACCAACGATTAACGGACAAGCATGTTTTGTCAAACAAGGGATGTTTCAAAGACGGAAGGTATAATTCAGTCTTATCAAGTATTCATAATTTTAGGTATAAAATGTGTGTTGATAATAATAACAATTACTAAATTAAAATTTAAAGTACGTAGATTCCATAGATTCCATGTACATCTTATCAAATGCGCATAACAAAAGAATAAGAATTAATACCGTGTTTAAAAGGTTTAAAACAACAAGTTAACTAAAGGCCTATTTACACGCAGCGATTTGTCGGGCCGATTTGTCGGCCACGACAAATCGTGTGCGCGCTCTTTGTACAGTGCAAGCATTGTACATGAACTTTTTTTCATTTCAAAACTTTTCTGCTAAGAACTTCTTGAAAAACAAATGATATCCAATAGGTTATTTAGGTTGTTGTTAGTTTTAATACTGCAGATATAATTTGTTTTGCGTGATTTCTTGTCCAGATTGCGTTTTCGTTCTTAAAATCGGGCCCGACACGCGAAAATCTGTGAAGCGATCACAGATTTTTTCCGAATCGGCCGACATGTCGGACTGAAATCGCGCGCGCATCGGGTCGCCATTTACACGCGCCGATTTGCTTCACGATTTCTCGGGGCCGACAAATCGGCACGACAAATCGCAGCGTGTAAATAGGCCTTAAGCTTATTATAGGGGTAACTAACACAAACACTATATCTATTTATTATTATAAAGTTAAAAATCAAAAGCACGTCTGAAAAGATAAAGGCCTATTTACACGCTGCGATTTGTCGTGCCGATTTGTCGGCCCCGAGAAATCGTGAAGCAAATCGGCGCGTGTAAATGGCGACCCGATGCGCGCGCGATTTCAGTCCGACATGTCGGCCGATTCGGAAAAAATCTGTGATCGCTTCACAGATTTTCGCGTGTCGGGCCCGATTTTAAGAACGAAAACGCAATCTGGACAAGAAATCACGCAAAACAAATTATATCTGCAGTATTTAAACTAACAACAACCTAAATAACCTATTGGATATCATTTGTTTTTCAAGAAGTTCTTAGCAGAAAAGTTTTGAAATAAAAAAAAGTTCATGTACAATGCTTTCACTGTACAAAGAGCGCGCGCACGATTTGTCGTGGCCGACAAATCGGCCCGACAAATCGCAGCGTGTAAATAGGCCTTAAGTCTTAACGCCACGTTTTTAAGCTGGCAACGACTTTATGATAATAAATTTATTTATTGACTGTTCGATCTAGGTGGCCGTGAAAATACTGTCCGTCAAAAGGCAACATCTTGTAGAGAAAGATCACATGTTCCAGTCAAGAAAGCGTCTTATTCGAGAAGCCTACAACCTGAAACGATTGAACGCATCTCAACACCGAAACCTGCCTGTTCTGCTCGGCTACAATACTGAGAACCTCCCCTATCATATCATCACTGTGTATGAAACATGGGGTGACTTACTGGATTTTGTAAGGGGTTCTCGAAAAAGTATTCACCATCTTCAGCCCATCCAGCTTCTTAAGATGCTAACCGACATAAGTGATGCACTTCTGCACTTGGAAGGGCTGAATTTAGTACATCGCGCTATCATGGCCGAAAACGTACTCGTGGGAGACAGCTATGTTTGCAAATTAAGCGGCTTGCATGCCTTAAAGCAACTCACTTTTGGGACATCTAAAAGGGGTAAGTAGACGAGAATGTTAAGTCTAGTATCATAGTCTATATATTATGTGCAAAGTTAGGTCCCGGATTGCTTTTATTGACGAAACCAACCTCCTACATAGCTTCATATCTTCACAATCTTTTTAGTCTGGTTAGTTACCAGTCGTTCACGACATTAAATCGAATAAAGGATGAGGTGGGTTTCTATTTTATTAATAAACTGGTGGCTAAATGTCAAATATCAGGCTAAATGTCAAATATCAGGCTAAATGTCAAATATCAGGCATTTAGCATTGTGAAGTGGTGTTAATGCCATAAGACGCAAAACTGTCAAAGATGCAATATTGCAATATATCGACCTTTGTTAGGAACATTATGCAACATCGAGACTAGTCAAGGAACGTCTATATGGTGAACTAACAGAATGTACTAGAAAACTCGACGTCCACTTTCACGTTTCGCGGATACATGCAAAGACGTTCTCAAACGTGGTGATGTTCATCATACATGAGAGGCACTGTAGATAACAGACCTGAATGGCACAAGTTGATACATGAAGTCTATGAAAGGATCGACAATTACAGAAAGGAACAGAACAACAGGAACGTTTAAGTGCTAAGCGCCATCCAACGAGCGTTAATAAACGCCAAGATTGAATCTTTTGAAGGTTTTTGAACACTACAATCAGTACTCTACGCCTCATCGGATAATTCGAGTGATTTGTTTTTGATACCCGTATCGGGCTGTATGAAATTTATCTTATTAAAAACGTATGGTCGTTCAATAGTATTTTGATAAAACAGTATGTGCTGCTAGCTTATTTAAGCAGTTAAAAAATAATTTTAAATGCGGAACATTTATTTGTTAACTAAAACATGTTTTTTTTGGTGCAGCAACTGCTTCTTCACTATATGATTATTGTTCCGCTGATGATAGCACTCCAGCTTTTGTAAGCACAGACAATGACGAAGAAGACGAACAACTTCCCGTGCGATGGAAAGCTCCCGAGAGCTTGGCTGAACATCGGTATTCCACTGCCTCTGATGTCTGGGCCCTTGGGGTGCTTATGTACGAGGTGCTCACTTATGGGTGCATCCCTTACAGACATGTCTTACATGATGATGAGATACCTTCTCAGGTAAGTGTCTTAGTTTTCGGATGTTGGATAAACTGTCGCGCATGGCACTGATCTATGAGCCACATGCACCCATCAAAGCCGTAGCCTAATCTACTTTCAGTATAGCATGAAGCAACATAGGGCATTATTGATAATTGATCACGTGCTAATCCATCCCTGCTAGTTACCCCAAGCATATTGATATGTTTCTTTAATGGTTAACTGGTATAGTACACATTTTATACATCTGGATTTAGATAGAGACATCGTGTTGCCCAAGGTTTATTAATATCCAACGACAGAACTTCATATCAAAACTTCTAATCAAAAGTTCCATGCACAGCCACTTTTAACCACGGTGCCTCGCCCTTACGTGAGATACACATGGGTCAGTATTTCAAATCATGGTCTTTTCCCCTACAGATTTATGTGTCGTTATCAAATGCGTATAAACAACTTATAGTGCAATAAATGATGGGATGACAAAGATGTATTTCTAGGACTTGACTCTTGTATATATAATTTAAAGGTTTTGAACCGTAAAGAGACTCTGCCATATGAGTCGTGCTTTGAAGACGAGGAATATCAACTGATCAAGCAGTGCTGTGAATGGCATATTCAAAAGAGAATACGTTCATCAGAAGTGAACAGCAGACTTAAAGAACTGATTACAAACGCAGGTATTTTGTTTTTCTTTTCAGTTAATTCCTATTTCATAATTTTGATCCTTGACTTATCTACTTGACACAATCCTCAGTGCTCGTTAAGAAGCATAGAGCCTCCAGTAAAGCCTTTCAACCTAATACAATGCTCGACGTTTCCTTTGCTTCACTCCGTGACCACACAATGGAAGGACCAGTCACATCCAGCTCCAGCGAGGTGGTATGCCCTGGTACCTTCACCAGAGCCCCATTAACCCCAATGTATATTGGGCGATTGGTTTCCGCGATCCTTGCAGTGGATCCATTATAATATTCTTAGGGTCTTACAGCGATCAGTAAAGTTAATCATCAGGTTACCAACAAATAAGAAGGAAGAATACGACAATTAATATCAACATTATAAGTGTACAATGAAACCTGTATTAAGCGGACACCCTCGGGACCATCGCTAGTGTCCGCTTCATAGAGAGTGTCCGCTTAATATGGTGTGCGCTTAAAAAAGGTTTCACTGTGTGTGTGCTTTCCTCAGATGAAGCTCAATTGAGGCCTCGCGAACCACCGCCCCTTGAAATGTTGCAAAACATAGCTGGAAGTTGTGTAAGTCTTTATTTGATCTCTGCATGTATATACATACATTGTACTGTGCACTTCTGGTATCAAGCTATCAAACACGATATTAAGCCTGTTACAAAATATTTTTCTTAAAATATAGTACAGGATTCATGCTCAAAGATTTCTGATTCCTGGCTTTATGACTTCCTACTCCAGGAGGAATTCGTAGGGTGTATGATCACGTCTTAGAAGTCTCTAATACATTTTATACAAAGTTTAGATCACTCTGTTTTTCGGTTGGTTATGATGTCATACACAGGCACGAAAAACTAGAAACTGGCACACCATCATAGAAACCAACACTTCAAAATTCCAACTCCATGTGGAAACGGTGGACGAAGGATGACTCTTCAAACTCACATTTATATATTTATATTTTATTTATTCATCTATGCAGAACAATGAGGATCATGATAAGGAGGAACCGATTTACAGCTCTATCGCCGGTAAGTTTCACACTGTACCGGTTTAGGCTTATCGTCCAAAACTAAATTAACGTTCTGAACTGTTTGCCATTAAATACTTTTTATAATGATAAACATTTTGGCAGTTAAGTTTCAAAACAGCTTACAAAGCACCTTAATTTAGCCAATTATAGGTCATTATAGTCATCCCCCAATCCATCTTACAAACAATCCCTTCTTCTTATGATATACCGCTATTGTAGAGGTTGCTTCAAATTTCAATTCATTAAGGGCCTTTTAATTGGACGAGTGGAGGTAGTGGAGGTGCGTTGGGTGTAAATAGCTCAGAGTTTAAGGTGGTCGGATGACACTTCCGGATAATACAATGACTGAACTGTTGTTCGGACACGAAAGGAGGGGCCCGTAGAAATTATAATCAAAATAAATTCAAGCAATAGATGTTACGCACTGTTTTTATTTTTAATTAAAATTAATTAATCAATTTAATTGGTGGGGCCAAACGTCTAATTTTGCTTCCGCACATTTCCTCATCAGACTTCGTACATTCATTTGGATTGCTGCCCAAAACATGTCAATTGTAAAAAAAATGTCAAAATGTCAAATTGTGAAGTCATATTTGATGACGTCACAATTTCACAAACTATTTCAAAGAGCTTGGCTAGGGGACTAACATACCGAAAACAGTTCCACGCAATAACAAATACTTCTCGAGTTGTGACGATTTGAAGAAATATTAGTGCCCCCCCCCCCCCCCCCCTCCCCCGGAACCATACTTTTCCTCCAAAATCAACCCCTATGATATCTTTTCTTCATTTTTTTCATGTAAGGCTAAGATTTTTGGTTTTCTCCTTCTCAAAATTAGGTTTTAGGAGTTAAAAATGGTAGGAAAAACTGTTAAGTCTGATTTTTTTCATTTTTTCTTGTTCTGCTCATGTAGGACAATCAATCTGCATGCAACATAACTACAATTGCTGGCATCAAAAATCAACTCCAATTACGATATATTTATCTAGGGGGACACTCTTTTCTGGGCATACATGTAACATTGTTCAACATTCAAAATGCCATATCTTATATATTATTAATGATATCGAGAAACGGTTGTCAGCGTTTAACTTTTATGTGTCCACTTTGAAAAACACTAGAAAAAAGTTGGAAATTTAATAAGTGGTATACTATGACGTCATCAACTGTGACGTCATAACTTGGCTGATGTCCTCTGATCACTTGCCAAGTTTGGGAAATGCTCCATACAATTAAAGTTATAATCAGAAATGCCCACCCCTTAATTACACATTTGGGGGGGGGGGGGGGGGGGGGGTTGGGGTGGTTTGTCCCGCCGGAATTTTACTGCATTTTTTATTTTGTTTTGTTCCTTAACTGTGCTTTTTCGTTTTTCTCAGATTACGAAGAATACAACTCGCAGAGCGGGGATTGTCCAATTATTAAAACAGTTAAGGTTGGTGTAGTTTACTTTCGAGAAACAAAATTAAAGTATAGAAAATCAATGAAAAGAGGAGGTCTGTGTTAAATGTGCTAAATTGTTTATGAAAATTAGTCACCCTTTGAGCAAATTAAAACACTTAAACACATGCGATTTATCGTTTTATTGTAAATCTATGTACGCTTGAAGTAACTTACAGCAACTTTAATTTTCAGGGTTTGTCTAAGATATGCGAGAGAATTGCCGGGGTAGATAATCAGCATCTGAAAGCACTTGCCAGATTAAACAATCCAAATCTTGCCTCCATCTCAATACAGCATTTAGGCTCACACTGCTCGACGGTTGAAATAGTAAGTAACTTAAAAGTTGCCTTATTGTCTTGAGCTGAAGTAGAAAACCATCTTTTTACTCATATTTCCATTTCGTTTGAATGTGAATTAAGGGTTCTAAAAGTCTGGTGAGTAAGGCATTATTTTCAGTACACGATTTTGTTTTTCATTAGATCTCACCGGCGAGTCGTTTTGGTAACTTGAAGGAGTACGTTCTTAACAGGCATTGTCAACAAGGAGACATAGTCACGTTCCTGTCACAGATTGCATCAGCTCTTCACTATCTTCATACAAAGAACATTGTACACGGTGATCTCCGAGCTGTGCATGTCAATGTGGTTAGGTCGGACAAGCTGAAGGTACTTTTAAAAACAATTTCAGCCCCAATGGTTATTAAAATGCTCCCGAGTATAAATCCAGTTTCCCATTGAACAGACACACAGGTGATCAGATGAGAAATTAAAAGACAAACCAATTTTCCCAAGGGCTTCCATTGGACAATATGCCAAAGGACCCTAGAGTTCGAAGGCTGTGACCTAAAAATGTATAAGGGCTTGGAGCAAGGACGAGAGTCAACAACAAAGTCAATTCACAAAGACGAGTCCGAAAATCGAACCTCCATTATAACATCCCTGTTTATTTGTGTCCGGATCCAGGCCGAGAGAACCCACCGGGTTCCAGGCTACGGACCAAACTGACTTTATTTCTTTAACGTCATAAAACAAACGTTGTTCAGTTAAAATTTGTTAGTGCTTGTAGAAATTGCTAACTATGGTTTCTTTTCACAAGTATACATGCATAGTGTTTTCAGTTGTTTATCTTCAATTCGTGCCAATTCAATTCAATATCACCACATTATTCCATATTATAAAATACTTAGTTCAAAATATACAAACTATATTTCGTCAACTTTGTATTATTAAACGTACTGGTTTTTTTTTACTCATTACAGGTGCAAGTTGGTCGTCTGGGTCGCTCCAAGTCTCTTTCGATGAGTGCTTATGACGTCACCAGTACGTCATGCGTTGTAGAAGCTCAAATGCCACGTGATGCTATCCGTTGGTGAGCAACATGAACCTGAAAATCAAATTATCCATTTTCTGATAAACACTTTTAGATTCAGATGCAGTCACTATAGCGAATAATACTTTGTAGTAGAGAAAACATCCAGGCACAATTTCTGCAATGTGATGATTCTAAATCCAGAAAATTTTAATGAAAGAGTTTGGTATTTATTTGTGATGGTATATTTGGAATACGTCGGAGAACGCTCAAAGAGGACAAGTTGGTTCAGTTGATACTCCATACCCCCGTGTACACAGCAAAAAGGTTCAGTTTGATGTGGATAACTATTATTGCTAACATTAACGCCCTATGGTCTGAAGAAACGGATTGTTTTAATTTTAAACCCACTCCATTTCAGAGCACTTCTAGGCAGTCCAACATTACAACAAAGTAGAGAAACACTGTTTCGTTAAGCCAGTGAAGTCAGGAAAGATATAGAATTACTTAATATTTGAATAAGTGATGTTACCTTTCCACTCTGATATGTGTAAAATGTATCTTTACAATAACATTGCGCCTCCTTTCGATCTCAGGAGTGCACCAGAAGTGAACTTAGATGGACACTACACCCATGCTAGTGATGTATGGGCATTTGGCATTCTAGCCTGGGAGCTTTATACATCCTTCACGACTGGCCAAGATCGCCGACCCTACTATCATCTTCAAGACGATGAGGTAAGTCTTAAAGTTAACCGTCACACTGTGGGTTTCATGTAACAATGATTCTTTGAAACTTCACTTCATTGTTCATTTCCAATGGACGAACCGAGGAAGCGAGACTGGTGTTCAAGAGCGTGACATGGAACTACAGGTGAAAGACGACGTTTTCCTCTAGCAGAGTCGCTGGTCATGGCATATGGGAGACGGTTTTCGTTTTCCATTTTACCCGCGAAGTAATCTCTAAAATTTTTATCACTTTATTCAGTGAAAAATTTATCCCTTGATACACGTTCTTTTTTTACTTCAGATTCTGCGACATATGCGAAATAAAGGACCGTTAGACCCACCAGAAGGCTGTCCTGATTGGGTCAAAATTATAATTCATCAGTGCTGGGCGTATGAGTCTGTGCAGAGGCCACCATTCCTCGCAATTTTTGATTGCCTCACAAGCAGGTATTCAAATACTCTAAGCATGCTGTTGCATAGAGAACTGGTAAAGTGAAGACAAAAATGTCTGAAAGTCAAAGCGCAATTAGGCACCACACCGAAACAACAGATCACGATATTCACCCAGACCACGTTGAAATTCTAGAAAGGAACCTGAATAATAGGCGAGAACGCCTTTTCCTGGAAGCTTTGCATTCCATTCAAGACCGCAACTCCACAAACGAACATATAGATGGTTTTCACTCACGTGACCTTCAGTCCTGTGGGACTCAAATGACAAGGCCATGGCGGCCATGTTGGTGCACATAACAAAAGAAGTTCATTAAAATTCTTTTGTAGGTGTGCACCAACATGTCCGCCGTGACGTAACGTGAAAACCATCCATACAATTCCCACAGGTTTATTTACCTTTAGCAGCATCCCTGGAGCCCAGCGACAAATAAGTTCCGATTTTGCATGCATTGACACTATTTCAAAGTAACTCTGACGAAGGCAACAGAAAGTTTGCCGAAAATTTAGTTTCTTAAAAGGTTTTTATAAGATCATTGGAACGTTTTTTAGATCCGTTTCAAAACGTTTTTAAGTTAACATGATAAATACTGATCGTCCAAATAACATCTAAAGTCAAAGATGTTACTTTCCAATTGAACTGTAAATTAAATATGTTAAAAATTCAGGAAACGTTAACCCTTACAAGTATTTGGTAGCACCTTCCATGCGCTTAGTGGGCCTCAGAGACCTTTGCCTTGCCATAAATACTTAAACTTACCCGTGCGCTTTAGCCCAATATCATTTTTAAAACAAAGGGGCAACGTAATTAACAGATATTTGCATGCCATGAGTGGTAAGTTAAGTACCTACAAGTATAATAATCAATAGTAATCAATCATTCTCTCATCTGTCCCAAGGGAGCCAATGAAGTCATGGATCATGGAATTGTGGTTGCAAAACCACAAAAAAGACGAGTGGCCAGACCTGCGCATTCGTCAGACGGACGCCATTCATGTAACAGATGCAGACAAACATCCTACTAGAGAAAATATCGAGAAGATGTGCTCAACGGATTTCTTTATTAAGCACAACTACAAATATGTCAGCACTCCATCGGTTGATGAAGGTGACGATGAGTATTACGCGAGCTGCTCTTCAGAAGGAGGGTCTTTGGATAGACACCTAGGGTACCATGAGCCATACATCGACCGCATAGAAAAAAGGATAAACACCGAAGAACGCCGTGGAGCCAAGTCTTCTCACGAAACCAAGGGTCATTGCCAAAGCAAGAACACAGCCCTTCATCGACTTGATGCGACAAAAAGCGAAGCATTATCAGAATGTATCGACGACCCAACCAGCCCTTCGCACTCTGAAAAAGAAGATTATGAAGATTATGAAGCTCATGAAGAGTATGAGACTTCAGGGAATTTATGCGCTGTGAAAGAGCAAGGCGCACGGAAGGTCATGAGGCCATGGAAGACGTTTATGATGAAGCAGTGGCACCTACGTATAGTGAAAAATCAAGCTACTCATACTTTGTGAAAAGAAAAGGGGATGAAAGAGATAAAAGCAACGAAGCAACAAGTTTTTTACACCCTGGGATAGCGGAGGATATGTATGAAGAACTACCGGATGTAGTGACAAGAGCCCAAGCAGTGTCAGCACCAGCACACAATGTCTGTGAACCCGCTAACTGTGAGCCTCATTCTTGTAAAAAGGGGTCACCAGACACTCTTTTCTACAATTCAGTTGATGTTCCTGGATGTAAGAGAACTCAAGACACTAAAAGTCATCGCTGCGACGACGACGCCACTTCTTGCAAATGTGACCGTTCATACTCTGAGGTTTATAATGAAGCAGTGGTACCTTTGTATCATGAAAAATCAAGCTATCCATACCCTGTGGAAAGGAAAGGGGATGAAAGTGATAAAAGCGACGAAGCAACAAGCATGTCAAACACTGGAATAGTGGAGGATCTGTATGAAGAACTACCAGACGCAGTGACAAGAACTCAAGCAGTGTCAGAACCATCAAATGACGTCTGTGAACCCACTAACTCCAAGTCTCATTCTTGTAAAAAAGGGTCAACAGACACTCTTTTCTACAATTCAGTTGATGTTCCTGGATGCAAGAGATCTCGTGACACTAAAAGTAATCGCTACGATGAGGACACCACTTCTTACGACCGCAGTGAGAGGAAAAACAACTCGCTTCCTGAGATAACACAAGAAAATTATGAAGAGGCACCAGCACCTATGGTCCATGACACGTCGGGTTATCTTTGTCCAGTGGAAAGGAAATGTGATGAAAGTAATGACACCAAACGTACTCCCTGCGAAGAGCCCACATCGCACAGTCTTTACTATAGTTCTGCTGATGTCCGTGGAAGCACGAGATCTCACGGCTCCAACGGCTATGAATGGAATGCCGAAGACACCACTTCTCGAATTCTGAGAAGAAACAAAGCACTATCAACATCAAACGCCAAAGCACCTGGATATGCACATTCCAAGAAAATGAAAGTAGAAGATCATCATGGAGAACCATTGGCACTAATAAACAATGAGACATCAGGAGAAAAGATAGGAAATGAAGGAATCGACACTAAATGCAATATCGTCAATGATCTCACAACTAACAGTGTTCACTACTCTTCTGTAAATGTAGTTGAGTGTAACGGGAACTGCAAATCTGGCCATTCTTCCAAAACAAGGAACGACGTCTCATATTGCGAGTTGAAGATGGAGAAGAATTGCTTTGTGGATTACCAGTCATTGACCCTTAGTCGCGATCGCAGCACTATCTACCAAAATGAGGATAACACACGCCTCAGAGAACAGCAAAACGACATGAATGAGGACGATAGCTCATCGTATGACGATGTCATTGGGTGTATTTCAGAAGATAGGAGACGCTTTGATGACTTTTCAAAAGACACTACACGTCTTGGAAAACACCTGAACATGAGATGCAAATTAGATAAAGAAGACGACTATGATGACGTCATTGGTTTCCTTACAGAAGATAACACACGCCTTGTAGAATTTTCCGCAGGTAACAGATTCCTCGGTGAATACCAGAACATAGCAGACGCATTAGATGGAGATGACAATTCCATTTATGACGACGTTATTGGTTTCCCTACAAATGGAGACGCACATGCTAATAATGTCATCAACGAACAAGATAATGCACACGTAGGAAATAACCAAAACATGGAACAAGACGATAACACGATGTATGATAAACTACAGCGACATGTAGAAGAAAACGCCCTACTTGGCCAATGCCAAAACGTAACATGTGTAATGGATCACGATGACAGCTCCATGTACGATACACTACAACAACCAAATGAACAAAACAACACACATCTTGGTCAATACCAAAACCAGGCAAACAAACTGGCTCAATACAATAATACAATACAGCGAGGAGCAGAAGATAACACACATCTCGAATTCCGGAACATGGCATGCACAATAGATCATGGAGATAGCAACGTGTATGATCAACTGCAACGAAACACAGGATACAACACACACGCGGATGAACACCAAAACATGGTATGCGTACTAGATCTAGGAGATAGCTCAATGTACGACAAGCTAGAGCGAAACACAGGGAATAACAAACATGTCGATGAACAACAAAACATGACATGCGCACAAAATCAAGGTGATAGCTCCACGTACGACAAACTAGAGCGAAACACAGGATTTAACACACATGTCGATGAATACCAAAACATGGGATGCGCACTAGATCAAGGCGATAGCTCCGCATACGATAAGCTAGAGAGAAACACACAAGAACGTAAACATCTCGTTGAAAGCCAAGGCACAAAGAGCGTTGGATTGTTGGAAGGGAACGACAAACACAAACACCAGCGCAATGTCAAGGTGTCTTCGTATCAAAATACTGCATACTTCCAAACAATTCCGCTCAGAGTATCTTCCAACAAGGAAACAAAAACGAGTGCTCCAAGTACACAACCCAAGAAGAAAAGGAAATCTAACCTCAGCAGAAACAAGGAGAACGTTAAGTCTAGATCTGCGCAACGGCACATGCATGTATCACGAGGAGAGCACGTGTATGCAAACGCGCAGATGACGTTTGAAACTGGACATTCAAATACCCAAGACTCTTTGCAAGAACAGTCATTATTGACTAAGATAAATGATCCTGATTTAGATATAATTTATTGCTGAACAAATGTCATACAGTCATACAAGCGGCATAAAATGGAAGCACTGTTCTTCTCAGTGACGCGCATTTATCATAGAAGACGATCGTGTCTATTCGTGTCAATTGAGTGGGTCGAACGAATCACTAAATAATTATATTTGTAGGTTAATGTTTCGAGTTTTCATAAAAAAAAACACCTCTCCGACCACAACAACAAAAACTGCAAAACGCATAATTTCAAAAATGGGTTTCTGCTCCACAAATTCCATTTCATCATGTCTAAGCTGATCACAATACCACTGTAGCTAGCAATTCGCATTTTAGCTGATAGTCCGCCAATCCAATATTCTTATTTAATATAGTAAATACTACTAATTAATCATCCAATTTAATATTCGTATTGTAAAGCGCCATAGACAGTTAGTGGATTTGGCGGTTAATAAATATAAATATATTATTATTATTATTATTATTATTATTATTATTATTATTTTTGACCTTGTGAAAAGAATTGAGTACGTTTTTTTTAATCGATATGTATATAAATATATTTTAATTACGTATAGTTAATATTTTGTATTTGTTTTACTCCATTAGGTTTTTAAATTATATATTTTTGAATATCTATTTGCTTGAACTTGTCAAGCGTTATGAAATGAAAATTTATATGAATGAACGTTATAGCTTTTTCAAATGTACATATTTTATCGTAATTAGAATTTTAATGTATTGTAAATAGTTATTTTAATTGTTAATAAACATCTTGTTCTCATTATTATTATTATTATTATTATTAAAATTATCTAAATTATGAGTGAGTAACTACAGGTGAAAAGAGTAGAGTAGAATAAAAATGAAAAATATAGTTAAAGGTCTCTTTTAGCAACTGACGTGGTTTAAGCCATGGCTTCGGTATTGGTTCATGTCACAGACAGTTTGTAAAACTGTTATAGACCGTGATGGCCCTTGGCTTGTGTGTGCGCGAGAAATGCCTCAGTCGTTGTAAAATAATTTTATCTTTATTTATCATGTGAATAGTATAATCATGCAGCAGTCGCTTGTCTCAAAATATATATTTTTAAAAGACAATTTACAGAAGTAATGCATTTACTATAGTAGCGCTTGTAGATAGTTGTGACATGTATATACAATTTACCCACGAAATATATAAGATATTATATTTTTATTGTACAACGATGCTTGGTGTTTACTTATTTTCAATAAATCGTAATGCATATGTACACAGTACATGTGTACTGTTATAGACAATCTGACTCAGCTTGTGAGAGTACGAGATTGAATAGCGCTGCAAGATAGCGTAGAAATACACAATTGTTAGTAAGACATGAAATCAATATTCTATATATATACTAGTTAAATTTAGCATTAAAGTGAGAACTTAGGTGCACTTTTAAAACTGATTCACATGGTACATATCTATCGTACATATATCATGGTGTGTTAACGTGTATATAGTTCTTTGAGGGAACAAGAGCTGTCAGAACTGAAGACTATCAATTCTGTGCAACTTCGTACTACATTTTTAGCTAATTTAAAGCCCCATTTAGACCATGCAGTAAGGAGATCAGTTGTATGTCGATACACCGGTTGGAAGCCATGTTAACCTGCTGGCGTGCGTTTCTAAAAACTTCCGCCAGAAAGACATTTCGGCAACGAAAGACACTTTTTGTATTTAGTTTTCGTCAGACGGAGGAGTAGTCTTAAGCCAGAAAACCAGCCCAACTTGTTTAGTCAACTTGTAATTTGAACTCTTAGCAAAATAATATGTATGTTGGCTAACATTCTGCATAAAACATAGCATTTAAGGCCCAAAGACGCATACCAGGAATCATAATTTTGTCATTGTTTCTTTTTTAACGTATGGTGATTTTTACACTGTCTAGATCATGTAAATAACATTTAAAATGAAAATGGAGGGCTGTCCTGATCCTGTAAATAAAATGTAAATTGAAAAAGGAGGGATTGCCTAGATCATGTAAATAACATGTAAATTGTAATATCCCCCTTTCAGTGTACATGTACATTGTAGTTTCAAGACAGAACATTGTACAGCTCTTGTATAAATTTTCCTGTTGTCTTGGTGCATATTTGCACTCTAAAATACTATGAACAACAATCCAAATAATAATACAGTGTTAAGTTTAAAGAGAATTTCTGTGAACACAAAAGTTCCTAGCTTGCACTTTATATTGATACTAACAATTTCAAGTTACACTATAATGTAAACCTACACCGCTGTACATGTATAAGAAAATTACCCTCATCTCTCTCTACAGTAACATCTGGCTATTTATTACTCAGCATGTGTTGCTTTTAACTGATTAGAATATTTGATCTTACACTGGGAGTTTAAAAAGAATGATGCAATCCATTCACAATTACAGTGTATGAACATTACTTTTAAATAATGTGCAGAATGTACATACTATCAGACATAGGTACTCAGATAATAATAATAATAATAATTTATTACTTATTCGGCGCAAATATCTATATGAATATATTCAAATGCGCCTTACAAATTACATTAGAGATAGTTAGCACACAGCTGCACACCTCTCTAGGCACTAAGAAATAGTTTTGGTCTTACAACTTTATATTAATATAGTCAGCATTTTATACGTGTAGTTTAGTATATTATATGACAGTTACTTTCTCTTAAATCTATGTCATATTTGCACTCCATGTTAATGCTTACTTGCACTGTAGAATGCTAAGCCGAATAATGACTTTATTTATTACACAACATAGCATTTGAGGGCACGAACAAGCTAAAAAAAAGTCAAATATGCCATGTTATTACACTTGTCTGACCATGGTCTAGGGAAAACATGATTTTTTTTCAAAAACTTAGATTTGGGAAAAGATGATTGTTGTATAATAGAAATAATAGGTAAACTATATATATAAAAATAAAAAATAACATGAACATGTATAACAAACAATTTAATCAGTGGATAGTTGTGTAATGGGACTAGGCATTTTTTACTCATCAGTTTTTATTTTTGTCATCTGATTTGTAAAAATGCAAAGCCGTATTACACTACTTTTTGCTGAATAACCTCTATTTATACTGACCAGTCACAATACAATCTGCATATTTAAGCTTAATTCATACTTAATGTTGTTGTTTTAAAGACTTAGTGGCCGTGTTTTCACGAGCGATTTTTCAAGTCGCTGAGCGAGTGACAGTCGGAAATCTCGTGAAAACAGTTGCTTGTCCAACTCGCTTAAAGTTAAGCGAGTTGGCGAACTACAATAGAATTCTCATTAAATTTAAGCCACCAAACCAGGTCGCTTAAGCTTGTCGGCAATTAAACAACAAAGAAGGGCATTGTATTGTCGTTCTTTTGTGTTCTAATTTTCTATTGTTTTAACAAAAGAAAATATATTGCGCATGGTATAAGAAAAATGAATAAAGTTCTGTCCGTGAAAACGCATAAATTTTTTAAGCTGCTTAACGCGGTCAGTAAACAAATTACCTACAGGAATGTTAAGCGAGAAAAACCGCCTCGTGAAAACACAGCCAATATTTCTCAGAGTTATACATGTAAGCTTACAAAACTGTATTTAAATGTACAGTAAGGGAATTGGACAGTTTGAAGTTTTCATAGCATTTCTAGGTAAAGGCAACTGTCATGAGAACAAGGCCCCTTCATGTATTGTAAAGCTTTGCAGGTATAAACTTACCTGTAAGCTTAAATATTAACGTGCGTTCATGTATTAACCTGTGTTAATATACCCTAATATACATTTCTCAAAACTGATCTTTGTCAATTCATTTTCTATCAGCTTGTGGAAGTTTAAAGTGAAATATATCCCACCATTTTTGTGAAACTAAGGGCCTGGTCGCACTACAGTCAAAAACAAAAATTAGCCCGTGCAAAATGACATAAAAACAAAAAACATTCCACAAAAAACGTGTCCCACAGGAGCGGTTTCTTTTGTTTTCCTCGATTTTTGCACGGGCTAATTTCTGTTTTTGACTGTAGTGCGACCAGGCCCTAAACTGATTTGAGTATTTAGCATTTCGAAATCAATTAAATTTTAACAAACATTGTCACATTTGAGTTAAGTGTAGATTCATGCCAGAAATCCACGCATGGTTGACAGTACAAATTAAATCGAAACGCTAGTGGTAAAAACATACCTGCAAAGATGCGTGGGTTCTTCTTCATTCTTTTAGGGCATTTTGTATTGAGATTTCCACGGAATAAAGCCGTTTTAAGGCTCGAAGCCTCGCCAGAAGTCAAATTCGACCGCCATTCGATCGTTGAAAATACCCGCCTTCGCCGACTTCGGGTCAGCGGCCTTCATTATTCACAGGCAAATGCGTCATATATAGGGGAATAGATTGTACCCTTTCACGCGCCCTGCTGTTACATGGATCCTTACCGGGAAAAATTTTCCAAGGAGTCACTGAGGAGAAACTAGCTTCTGCTTATGTAATTTCGCTCCTGGAATAACTGACAAATTTATTGTTATAGCGGAGCACTCGCCAGGCCGAAGGCCTGGCTGCGCAGCCCCATACTCATAGAACCTGTGCCGTCATTTTTCATGGTCATGGATAGCGGAATGTTTCGCGGGCGCGCGTGTGCCCGGCCTCCGCCGTCACACGGCGTCACACCAACGTTGGTCACACAGGACCGAGCTCCGTCGCGCAGGGTAGCTCGCGGGCGCGTATGACGTCGCAAAACATGCGCGTATGACGTCATGTTGAAACCAAAGCGAGGCTTTTTTTCGCGCGGTTACACGGCCGAATGTCACGTCAGCTGGAAAACACTTTGATTGTTTGCTGTGTTTACTCACCGGAGAAAACGGTTGAAATTAAAGTCGTTATTTTCCTGCATTTTTTCGCGGTTTGCTACTCAAGACAGGGATACTCAGAAGCCGCTTTAGTGGAAAAAGAAGAGCTTCCTGGGATAAAATCTTGCTTCGGGGAACGTCATACATTTTTCAATGCGGGGAGATGTTTGATTTTATTACGGAATCCAGTACCACAGGAGCGGAGAAAACGGACACTAAAACTCTCGAACGTTATGAATATGACCGACGGCGAACAACCTTTGCTGAAGAGGAGAAACACTGGACATCGGACAAACAAACATAAGCAGAAAAGCAAGTAACGTCTAAATGTGATTTGCAAAAATTGTTTAGTTTAATAATAAGACTTAAGCTTAAGCTTAAGTTAAATGTGTTAATTTTACCAGAAGAATTTTCTCCAAGTTTTTGCATTCAGAGCTAAATTTACAACTTTGAATATCCGTGGTTTTGGCAATGAAGCGAAACAACGCTCTGTTTTTGATTTTGCGAAAAATTCCCGTTCTGATTTTATTTGTTTACAAGAACCTTTAGCGACAAGACAAAATGCGATAAATTCTTTAAGCTCTGACAGCTAAATGAAATGGCGCGGTAAAAGTTTCTGGTCGCCCGCTCTTGGTAAACAAGGCGGCGTTGCCATTCTTGTCGCTGAAAATACTGATTTCAAATGTTCACAATGGAAAAAAGATTCTTCTGGTAGAATTGTTAGTGTTTTAACTGAACTCGACGACACGAAAATTAATTTGGTTTTATACTTATGCACCCACGAATCCAAGTGAACGTACTTTTATGACACAATTCATGAATATCTTTTTCCGAACTCTTTTAAAATTATTGCTGGCGATTTTAACTGCATTGAAAACGTTTCTGATAAGCTTGGAGGAAATCTTACAATTTCCATGGATTTGAAAGATCTGCACAGTGTTCTCTGGCGCAAAAAAACACGGCCGACTGAAAAATACAATGCACATGGTAATAATGCGGATAAAACTATCGGTAAACGTTTGGATAATTTTTTTATTGCTCAGGACTTGTATGATTCCTTTTTAAAATGTGAAATTTTGCCTTGTGTTTTTTCCGATCATGATTCTGTTGATTTAAGCCGCAATTTGCATAATGCATTTTCCCGTGGACCAGGACTTTGGAGGCTAAATTTAGAATTTGATATTTGCGATATGATCTCAGAAATTATTAAGAAACATGCATTGTACTGGAAAGCATTTACTTCCATTCAAGCTTTGTAGGATTTTCTTAAAGAATCTATAAAATTAGTTGCTATAGATTTTGGTCGAAGTAAACAACGCATATTAAGTTAAATCGCGATATTAAAAGGCCACGCAACTATAAATTCTTTGATCGAAGCTAAACGGGCTCTTATTGAAGGAGATAGCTCAGCGAAAACCACCATAGAAACGCTTGAAAGAGAAATTCGGGCCATTAATTTATCCCAAATGAGAGGAAGCCAAATTCGTAGCAGAGTCAAATGGCTTGAAGAAGGTGAAAAACCTACCAAATTCACGTGCTCAGAAAAATACTGTTCAATCTATTTATAACTCCGCCGGTGTTGAAGTCTTTTCACAAGATTCCGGCCCATTTCGATTTTTACCATAATTTGTACTTGCAAGAACCTGTTAATTTAACAGTCCAAACCGAATTTTTGAACAAACTTGTAAACAGATTAAGTGAGAGCGAAATTTTTTCCTGCGAAGGATTTTTATCTTTGGCTGAAATTACCCACGCAATGCGTGGACTTTCTTCAGGGAAAACCCCCGGTTCAGACGGATTACCTCAACAATTTTTCGCTAAATTCTGGGATCTTTTAGGCCCTATTCTGTTCGAAATTATAAATTTAGTTTGGAAAATAATTCTCTCAGTGATTCAATGCAAGGAAGCGTGACTAGATTACTTTACAAGAAAGATGATAAGAAAAACCTCAAACAATGGTGATCCCGCCATTTCGCTACTCAATGTTGATTACAAAATTTGTTCAAAAGCTCTTACAAACAGACTTTCAAAATTGTTACCCTCGATTATTTCAAGAAGATCAAACTTGTTCCGTCCCAGGTAGGACGATTTTTGAGAATTTATTTCTTTTGCGTGACACTCTAAATTATATAAATATTACCAATGAAACTGGTATCTTGCTGAATATTGATCAAGAGAAAGCCTTTGACAATTGACATGGTAGAAAAACATTGGAAAACTTTTTAACTGGCTCGCCGCTCTGCGGCGAGTCAGTTCTTAAAATACCCTTTTTTTTAACTGGCTCGTCGCTTGCGACGAGTCAGTTCTTAAAATACCCTCTTTTTTTTTAACTGGCTCGCCGCTCTGCGGCGAGTCAGTTCTTAAAATACCCTTTTTTTTTTTTTAACTGGCTCGTCGCTTCGACGAGTCAGTTCTTAGAATACCCTCTTTTTTTTTTTTTTTTTTCTGTCGTGTCACCTGCCCCGGGAATCGCTTTTGCTGCGGCCAACACCGTACCTAATTCACTTCCGGTTTTCAGAAATGGCGTAATCAGTGATGTCGGCAACTATAATTCAAATATTTACCGTTCTAATTTCGACGGAATTGTTAAAAATTAAATCTCTGTGATTTTCGGATGCGATCTATTTCTGGTAAAAGGAAAGCGAGTTAATTTTTTCTAACCAAATCATCGTTGAATAAAACACGTTCCGGCAGGTCACAGAACTGCTGAGTAAACAATATTCTCAAGCATTACTCCGTGGAGTCACGTTCAAATTCCGCACATCTCGTATTTATGTCACGCTATTTGATCGATCATATTGATATTGTTAATTTATTCGAAACCCATCACCGATTCTCCAAAATGCCTGTGTTAAAACAATCCTGATTCCTTGTAGTAGGTGGTTTCAAGGATTTTAAAACCAAAGGCTCCTTCGTGCGTAGCTAGTATTAACACGAAGGAATGTGTTTACTAGCGAAAATGAAATTACGGACAAACTTCGTCGCCGATTTGTTGTCGTTGGAATATCGTCGAAAGTATGCTATGTTTTCATGACCGTTTGGCTTCAGTTTGCCCTCCTCAGGACGAGTGGCTCCTCGACGGAACAAAAAAAATGAAAAATGAAAGGGAGTGAAGGAAAGAAAAATGATAAGCTTACGACACGAGGTATTGCGAAGCGGTCACCCATCCAAGTACTGACCTCGCCCGACAGGGCTTAACTTCGGTGATCAGACGAGAACCGGCGCATGTCAACCAGTGACAGTTCACGTTTTTTTTCCTGTCTTGATGTTGTGCAAGAATTTTTATTAGGATTGTTCCATAACTATTTTTTTTTTTTTTCCCATTGGCTCGCTGTGCATTATTTTTTTCTTTACTTTTCCTGTGCAGGGATTTATTTTTTTTAATAATTGCCCAACCCCCCATCCCCCCCCCCCTCCCCCCTTAACAATAAAATGGTCTGTCCCAAAGAAGTGCTTGAAGCGGGCTGTGGAATGTAAATGTAAATGTGGACTGGACTGTGCATATTGATAGATTCCAGATTGTATATTGTGAATTGCTAATATAAAACTCTAAAATGAAAACCGGGTGAAACTGAGACCAAACGAGCCAGTTTCGAAGCCCATCGGGCTCCTTGTTTTTCTGTCGTGTCACCTGCCCCGGGAATCGGTTTTGCTGCGGCCAACACCGTACCTAGTTTACTTCCGGTTTTCAGAAATGGCGTAATCAGTGATGTCGGCAACTATAATTCAAATATTTACCGTTCTAATTTCGACGGAATTGTTAAAAATTAAATCTCTGTGATTTTCGGATGCGATCTATTTCTGGTAAAAGGAAAGCGAGTTGAATTTTTCTAACCAAATCATCGTTGAATAAAACACGTCCCGGCAGGTTCTCAAGCATTACTCCGTGGAGTCACGTTCAAATTCCGAACATCTCGTATTTATGTCACGCTATTTGATCGATCATGTTGATATTGTTAATTTATTCGAAACCCCGTCACCGATTCTCCAAAATGCCTGTGTTAAAACAATCCTGATTCCTTGTAGTAGGTGGTTCCAAGGATTTTCGCAATTTCGCTGTGGTTATAAAAGCAAGCGATATCGTTCGTTTGCTGTTGTAAAACAAAACGATACTGCAACAAGACTCGGCTGTTGGATTTGTGAGACATCGATGGTCAATTTGATGCAGCTGCTGTGACATTCATCAATCGCAACAACGACAAATTTTGGTTAGATATTCTCTCCAAGGTAAGCGCTTGTCTGCAGCCATTTCTGTGATTAGTTCAAAATACAACCATATGTTTTCCACATTTTCTTCGTTTTAGGAGACGTCTAGGAGGAAGTCACGATCATTTAAGGGAAACGGCCTTGCTTTGAGATTTATATCCTTTGTATATCGTTACCGTGCGTGATTTTGCAGTGTTTTCGTAATTAGTATAGCGAACTGTAACCAATAATTAAGGAACTATAATTCAAATATTTACCGTTCTAATTTCAACGGAATTGTTAAACATTTAATCTCTGTGATTTTCGGATGTGTTCTATTTCTGGTAAAAGGAAAGCGGGTTGAATTTTTCTAACCAAATCAACTGTTAAACAGTTGAGTTTAGATTGAATAATTAATCGTTGAACACGTCCCGGCAAGTCACAGAAATGCTGAGTAAACAATTCTCAACCATTACGTCATGGAGTCACGTTCAAATTCCACACATCTCGTATTTGTGTCACGCTATGGTCGGCTGTTGATGATTATTTGATCTATCATGTTGATATTGTTTATTTATTCGAAATCCTATCACCGATTCTCCAAAATGCCTGTGTTTAAACAATCCTGATTCCTTGTAGTAGGTGGTTTCAAGGATTTTAAAGCGAAAAAAAAACAATACAAAGTTCAGAGAAAAAGATATAGACCTGAAATTGTAGCCTCCTTGAAGCAGAGTGTGGAATGTAAAGCGAACTGTGGAATGTAAATGTGGACTGGATTGTGCATATTAATAGACTCTAGATTGTATATTGTGGATAGCGAATATAAAACTCTAAAATGAAAACCGGGTGGAAAATGACACCAAACGAGCCAGTTTCGAAGCCCAACGGGCTCCTTGTTTTCTGTCGTGTCACCTGCCCCGGGAATCGGTTTTGCTGCGGCCAACACCGTACCAAGTTTACTTCCGGTTTTCTGAAATGACGTAATCAGTGATGTCATCAAAACGACGTCACGGAACGTCACGCGGTCACGCCGTAACGCCACCAACCACAACCCACAACTCACACTACACCACTACACTATATCTTTACTATCAAGTCAACCTATATATTAGGCAAAGACGAATCAGGAGCTTCCTTGTGGTAGAGGGTTTTTTTATAACAGCAATTTGAAATAGAAACGTGCTGTACATAGATGCGTATTACGTGCAAGAGATCATTCTTGGGAACATGCGGATTCTCATGGTGTTGTTGCTTTAGAATCAAAGGCTCCTTGCGAGCCAAGTCGTGAATATGAAACAACAGGAAACAACCATCGGGGACCTTTTCCTACCCTACACAAGGAGATGACTCTTAGATTGTACATGTTATGACTACTTCCCTTATGTTGCAGATCCACGTATCACGTACGTATCAATATATTTTACCAAAGAGGATCTCTAAAACCTTAAAACCTTCGTGCGTAGCTAGTATTAACACGAAGGAATGTGTTTAATAGCGAAAATGAAATTACGGACAAACTTCGTCGCCCAATTGTTGTCGTTGGAATATCGTCGAAGGTATGCTATGTTTTCATGACCGTTTGGCTTCAGTTTGCCCTCCTCAGGACGAGTGGCTCCTTGACGAAACCAAAAAAATTATAAATGAAAGGAAGTGAAGGAAAGAAAAATGATAAGCCTACGACACGAGGTATTCCCAAGCGATCACCCATCCAAGTACTAACCTCGCCCGACAGGGCTTAACTTCGGTGATCAGACGAGAACCGGCGCATGTCAACCAGTGACAGTGTTCCTAAAGTTAACGTTTTTTTTCTGTCTTGATGTTGACCAAGAATTTTTATTAGGATTGTTCCAGATCTGTTTTTTTTTTCCATTGGCTCGCTGTGCATTATTTTTTTCTTTACCTTTCCTGTGCAGGGATTTATTTTTTTAATAATTGCCAAACCCCCCACCCCCCCCCCCCCCCCCTTTAACAATAAAATGGTCTGTCCCAAAGAAGTGCTTGAAGCGGGCTGTGGAATGTAAATGTAAATGTGGACTGGACTGGACTGTGCCTATTGATAGATACTAGATTGTATATTGTGGATTGCTAATATAAAACTCTAAAATGAAAACTGGGTGGAAACTGGGACCAAACGAGCCAGTTTCGAAGCCAATCGGGCTCCTTGTTAACTGGCTCGTCGCTTGCGACGAGTCAGTTCTTAAAATACCCTCTTTTTTTTTTTTCTGTCGTGTCACCTGCCCCGGGAATCGGTTTTGCTGCGGCCAACACCGTACCAAATTTACTTCCGGTTTTCTGAAATGACGTAATCAGTAATGTCCTCAAAACAATGTCACGGCAAAGTCACGCGGTCACGCCGTAACGCCACCAACCACAACCCACAACCCACACTACACCTCTACACTAACCTTTACCTTCAAGTCAACCTATATATTAGGCAAAGATGAATCAGGGGCATCCTTGTGGTAGAGGTTTTTTTTATAACAGCAATTTGAAATAGAAACGTGCTGTACATAGATGCATATTACGTGCAAGAGATTATTCTTGGGAACATGCGGATTCTCATGGTGTTGTTGCTTTAGAATCAAAGGCTCCTTGCGAGCCAAGTCGTGAATATGAAACAACGATCGGGGACCTTTTGCTTCCCCACACAAGGTGGGTACTCTTAGATTTTACATGTTATGACTACTTCCCTTATGTTGCAGATCCACGTATCAATATATTTTACCAAAGAGGATCTCTAAAACCTTAAAACCTTCGTGCGTAGCTAGTATTAACACGAAGGAATGTGTTTACTAGCGAAAATGAAATTACGGACAAACTTCGTCGCCCATTTGTTGTCGTTGGAATATCGTCGAAGGTATGCTATGTTTTCATGACCGTTTGGCTTCAGTTTGCCCTCCTCAGGACGAGTGGCTCCTTGACGGAACCAAAAAAATTAAAAATGAAATGGAGTGAACGAAAGAAAAATGATAAGCCTACGACACGAGGTATTCCCAAGCGGTCACCCATCCAAGTACTGACCTCGCCCGACAGGGCTTAACTTCGGTGATCAGACGAGAACCGGCGCATGTCAACCAGTGACAGTTCACGTTTTTTTTTTGTCTTGATGTTGTGCAAGAATTTTTATTAGGATTGTTCCATATCTGTATTTTTTTTCCATTGGCTCGCTGTGCATTATTTTTTTCTTTACTTTTCCTGTGCAGGGATTTATCTTTTTAATAATTGCCCAACCCCCCACCCCCCCACCCCCCCCGCCCTTAACAATAAAATGGTCTGTCCCAAAGAAGTGCTTGAAGCGGGCTGTGGAATGTAAATGTAAATTGTAGACTGGACTGTGCATATTGATAGATTCCATATTGTATATTGTGAATTGCTGATATAAAACTCTAAAATGAAAACCGGGTGAAACTGAGACCAAACGAGCCAGTTTCGAAGCCCATCGGGCTCCTTGTTAACTGGCTCGTCGCTCTGCGACGAGTCAGTTCTTAAAATACCCTCTTTTTTTTTTTTTTTTTTTTTTTCTGTCGTGTCACCTGCCCCGGGAATCGATTTTGCTGCGGCCAACACCGTACCTAGTTTACTTCCGGTTTTCAGAAATCAGTGATGTCATCTAAACGACAATTTACAATTGAAATTTACCGTTCTAATTTCGACGGAATTGTTAAACATTAAATGGCTGTGATTTCAGGATGTGTTCTATTTCTGGTAAAAGGAAAGCGCGTTGAACTTTTCTAACCAAATCAATTGTCAAACAGTTGAGTTTAGATCGAATGAATAAAACACGTCCCGACGCGTCAACTGCTGAGTAAACAATTCTCAAGCATTACGCCATGGAGTCACGTTGAAATTCCAAACATCTCGAATTTATGTCACGCTATGGTCAGCTGTTTAATCATTTGATCATTTGGGCAATTTTTCTGATCATGAATTTTGTTTTTGTCGTCTTGATGTTGTACGAGAATTTTTTTTCAGGATTGTTCCATTTTAAACTGCTTTTCCTTTGGCTCGCGTGCATTACTTTTTATTTCTTTACTTTTGCTGTGCAGGAATTTTGTTTTTAGTAATTGCCCAATTTGCCTACCCTACACAAGGTGGGTACTCTTAGATTGTACATGTTATGACTACTTCCCTTATGTTGCAGATCCACGTATCAATATATTTTACCAAAGAGGATCCTAAAACCTTAAAACCTTCGTGCGTAGCTAGTATTAACACGAAGGAATGTGCTTACTAGCGAAAATGAAATTACGGACAAACTTCGTCGCCCATTTGTTGTCGTTGGAATATCGTCGAAGGTATGCTATGTTTTCATGACCGTTTGGCTTCAGTTTGCCCTCCTCAGGACGAGTGGCTCCTTGACGGAACCAAAAAAATTAAAAATGAAATGGAGTGAAGGAAAGAAAAATGATAAGCCTACGACACGAGGTATTCCCAAGCGGTCACCCATCCAAGTACTGACCTCGCCCGACAGGGCTTAACTTCGGTGATCAGACGAGAACCGGCGCATGTCAACCAGTGACAGTTCACGTTTTTTTTTTTTGTCTTGATGTTGTGCAAGAATTTTTATTAGGATTGTTCCATATCTGTATTTTTTTTCCATTGGCTCGCTGTGCATTATTTTTTTCTTTACTTTTCCTGTGCAGGGATTTATCTTTTTAATAATTGCCCAACCCCCCACCCCCCCCCCCCCCCCATTAACAATAAAATGGTCTGTCCCAAAGATGTGCTTGAAGCGGGCTGTGGAATGTAAATGTAAATTGTGGACTGGACTGTGCATATTGATAGATTCCATATTGTTTATTGTGAATTGCTAATATAAAACTCTAAAATGAAAACCGGGTGAAACTGAGACCAAACGAGCCAGTTTCGAAGCCCATCGGGCTCCTTGTTTTCTGTCGTGTCACCTGCCCCGGGAATCGATTTTGCTGTGGCCAACACCGTACCTAGTTTACTTCCGGTTTTCAGAAATCAGTGATGTCATCTAAACGACAATTTACAATTGAAATATTTACCGTTCTAATTTCGACGGAATTGTTAAACATTAAATGGCTGTGATTTCAGGATGTGTTCTATTTCTGGTAAAAGGAAAGCGCGTTGAACTTTTCTAACCAAATCAATTGTCAAACAGTTGAGTTTAGATCGAATGAATAAAACACGTCGCGGCACGTCAACTGCTGAGTAAACAATTCTCAAGCATTACGCCATGGAGTCACGTTGGAATTCCAAACATCTCGAATTTATGTCACGCCATGGTCAGCTGTTAATCATTTGATCGATCATGGTGACATTGTTCATTTATTCGAAATCCTATCACCAATTCTCCAAAATGCCTGTGTTTAAACAATCCTGATTCCTTGTTGTAGGTGGTTTCAAGGATTTTAAAGCCTAAAAAATATACAAGTTCTAAACTTATGTTTTTGGCTCTGCTTTGCGATTTATATCCTTTGTATATCGCTACCGTGTGTGATTTTATTGTGTTTTCATAAGTAGTATTGCGAACTGTAACCAATAATTAAGCAACTACAATTGAAATATTTACCGTTCTAATTTCGACGGAATTGTTAAACATTAATTCGCTGTGATTTTCGGATGTGTTCTATTTCTGGTAAAAGGAAAGCGGGTTGAACGTTTGTAACCAAATCAATTGTCGAACAGTTGAGTTTAGATCGAATAAATCATTGAACAAGTCACGTCCCGGCACATCTGCTGAGTAAACAATTCTGAAGCATTACGTCATGGCCGGAGTCACGTTGAAACTCCACACATCTCGTATTTATGTCACGCTATGGTCGGCTGTTTATCATTGATCGATCATGTTGATATTGTTAATTTATTCGAAACCCCATCACCGATTCTCCAAAATGCCTGTCTTTAAACAATCCTGATTCCTTGTAGTAGGTGGTTTCAAGCATTTTAAAGCGAAAATAATATACAAAGTTCTGAACTTCTGTTTTTTCTAACTGTACTGAGCCGATCAGAAAAAAATGTACATTATATAGACCTGAAATTGTAGCCTACTAAGGGATGTACGATTTTATTTTATTTTATTTTTGTTTGGGGGTGGGGGACGGGGGGGGCGGTGTTGGGCAATTTTTCTGATCATGAATTTTGTTTTTGTCGTCTTGATGTTGTGCAAGAATTTTTTTTCGGGATTGTTCCATATTAAACTGCTTTTCCTTTGGCTCGCGTGCATTACTGTTTATTTCTTTAGTTTTGCTGTGCAGGAATTTTGTTTTTAGTAATTGCCCAACCTCCCCCCCCCCCCCCCCCCCACCACCACCTTAACAATAAAATGGTCCGTCCCCAAGGAGTGCTTGAAGTGGGCTGTGTAATGTAAATGTAAATGTGGACTGGACTGTGCATGTTGATAGATTCTAAATGTATATTGCGAACTCTAAAATGAAACCGGGTGGAAACTGGGACCTAACGAGCCAGTTTCGAAGCCCATCGGGCTCCTTGTTACCAATGTTTTAAGTCGTTTTGGATTTGGCCCTAATTTCCAGCAGTGGATTTCTACATTATACTGTCAAGCAAATATGAAAATTATAGTTAATGTGTTTTTGACCAAAGACATTCCACTCGAGTGGGGGGTGAGGCAGGGAGATCCCCGGTCTCCACTTTTGTACATTTTATGCGCAAAAGTTTTGGCGACCAGTATAAGAAAGGATGATACTATTGAAGGTTTTCTCATTCCAGAAGCCTGAGGAAAGCGTTTTAAAATTCGCCAATAAGCGGATGACTCCACATGTTTTGTAAAGGACATTTTTTTCTTTAGACAAATTGTTTACCTTTATACTTCACAAATACGAGACAGGTACAGGGACTAAATTAAACGTGGCAAAGAGTACAGAAGCCATGAGGTTAGGAGCTTGGTGCTCACATCCGGACACTCCTTATGGCCTCCTTACCACGCCTTTCCAAGCTAGATTAAAATTTGAACCTGTGAAAGGTTGTGGGGTGTTTTCACTCCCACCCTATCGGCACTACTCATTACTAGGTTTTTAGTTAATGTTAAGACTATTTTCTTTTTCATTAAGACCATACTTTATGGTATATGGGTTTTTCGAAATAAAGCAACTTTTCACAATGGCACCGAGAACTCTTGGGACACTGTAAGGGACATAAGGAATGACATCACAACACAGTTGCAAATTGCTCCCGGGGAGGGGGGGAGGGGGGGGCTGGGACTTCTGAGACCCTTAACCTATACTAGACCATTTTAGCTGCATTTTGCAACCCTATTCTAGAATAAACACCGAAAAATCCTACCCTATCCTAGACCTTTTCTAGACTCACTATTTTGCAGAAACTTGTTCACTATCACAGTCTAAGATACCAGGGGTCAGTAAAAATGTCGTACAGCACACCTTACCGATTTTTCCATTTGCCAGTAAACCTCGTCTAGACTAAATTCTTCATGCAACTGATCAGTTTTGTGGAAAATGATACCCTATTCTAGACCAAAAATTTCGGATTACTATACCCTATCCCAGACTAAACTGCTTGAAAACCATACCCTTGACAGCGGCACATACCTATATAGCTCATATATGGGAGTACCCCCTCCCCCCGGGCAAATTGATTTCTCCCGAATGACCAAATAGAAATTTTCTGCTTTGTGGTGTCATCCGAATATTTGTGAAATACAACAGTCAAAGCTTGTGACTCTATAAATAATTTAGCTACTGGCAACTCATCATTCAATACCAGAAATGACAAAAGTAATCATGTGCAAACCAGAAAGGACTTTCAAGTGGACCAAACGACCGGAAATGAACTTTATAAATAATCCCTTATGGACTATAGACTTTCAAGTGACTCATGTAAACCGGAACTGACCTTGTATTATTGTAACCGGAAATGACTAGCTTTATAACGCAGGATTCCTTGTAACCGGAAATGACTAGCCTCTCAGGATAATATTGTAAACTTTAGGGATTTGTTATTGATGAATAAAACATTTTAAAAGGAAAAAAAAACACTTTTGTTGTGTTTAGCGGAGAAAACGGTTTGCAAAATCGTTTTCCCCTGCTTTTTTTCGCGGTTTGCTACTCAAGAGAGGTTTCACATTTCAGAAACAGTGAGCTTTTGTGGAATTTGTGCAGTCTAAATGCACTGTGCAGACGGTCGCGTAATAAGCTTACTGTTTTTGAGAATTGCTAAAATTGAAAAATATTAGCCTGGTCGTCAATCTTAATTCTAATTATTCTTGTGCTTCCGACCTTTCACCTAGTTAAGCTTACCATCATCGTTTCTGTTCAGAGAGCTCCGCTGTTAGGCTAAGCCTATCTATATATATTATTTCCTCAGTGCCCTCGTAAAAGGTAAACGTTTTCAGATGCTCATGGGATACCAGTAATTTACTCAACCCACTGAACCTGAACATTTGAAATGGACTTTGCAATTTAAAGTTGGCATATTTTATTATTTTAATTATGTTTTACTTTATCAGTGCTGGAACAATTTTAATAAGGGGACCAGCCTTGTTTACATGAGAGTTCTGAAGCGTGTCACGCGTCACGCGTTACATGCGCGACATCATTTTCGAGGAAATTCTTCGTTCTTTTATTATTCCGGTATTAAAGCTATTCTACCAATACCGAACGCAAAGTAATCTTGACGTTGGCTCTGTCTGTTGTTGCAGTCTTATTTCCCGAATGCTGCTGGCAATCAACAATATGCCCAAGTACACGCTCAAGCGCTTCTTTTACAGGGATTTATCAGTCTCGCTGTTTTATAATTGTTCAATAATTGTTTTATTAAGCATAGCGCACACAAAAAAGTGATCAATGCCTGTATACATAAAACTATTGTCTGTAGGCATGATGTCACTTCTACATATATAAAATTCATTGTCTGTAGGTATGACGTAACAGAAACAGCAAGCAATAATTAGCCGCGTGCTTATAGCCAATCAAAATCGAGCTACTGACACCAATGTATAATAATACTTCTTTCTTGGCTTTTATTTCTTGCTCTCAAAGCGTGTTTTACAACAATTTAATTAATATTTTTGTTATATATTTTGTTACATTTCGATCATGAACACACAATTCCTCTAGATCTGCTCTATCTTGTCACTAAAGCCCGGTTTCCATATGATCGCTACGATCGCTACGATCAATACGATCGTTGCGATCGCTGCGATCGCTGAAAAAAATAGTTCAGCGATCGCAGCGATTGATGGTTTCCATATGATCGCTGCGATCGCTACGATCGCTGAGAAAGTGAATGAAGATCGAGGGGACCTGGGTCTGACAATATCGTTTCGCCTCATTCTTGAAATTCAACATAGCGGCTGTGAATTGTTTTTAAAATTTGTTGTAAAGACAGTCGTATCTTTGCACTTCTTCCATAAAAAGGGCCAAATTGCACCCTTTTAGTGAGCTTACGCAGTGCATCATGGTATTTTTGCCGTCGCTGCGATCGCTGCGATCGCTGGAGAGTGGTTTCCATATGATCGCTACGATCGCTACGATCGCTGAGATAGAATCACAGCGATCGCAGCGACAACGATCGCTGCGATCGCTGTGATCGCTACGATCGCTGGAGAGTGGTTTCCATATGATCGCTACGATCGCTGAACTTTTTTTCCAGCGATCGCAGCGATCGTAGCGATCGTAGCGATCATATGGAAACCGGGCTTTATTTGACGTTGTAATCCCAAGCAAATCAAGTGTTTTCTTGCAAAAGAGGTTATTTTCCTTGCATGTATTGATGAAATGTTTATGAAAACAATTAACATTTAGATTGTATATATCACTGATCCTAATTTGCATAATAGAGTAGTTTTCAATTGAGTATCGAAAGTAATTACACAATTGCTTTGGTTTTGCATTGCTACGCTTTGTGATTGGTTAAAAAATCTTGCGCCACTTTCTCGACCAATCAGAAGTAAAACCAAAACCAATCGTGACTTGCTCGTACGCGTTTTTCCGCGCTTGGCGCCGCCGACATGTAATTGCTTCGAGCTCTGATTGGTTCATTGGATTGTTTACGACTGCTGTGATTGCTCAGAGTAATATTAAATTACTTTGGTTTTGGTTTTACGACACTCAGTTGAAAACTGCTCTAAGTACGTTTAATAAGTGCGGCAAATGAGAGCTTTCTTTTATTTTACGTTCATTTTTATGTTTTTTTTTTTTTTCATTTTTTTTCTTTTACCATACTGACTTAATCAATTAAGGAAATCAATGCTTACGATTAATAATATCAACATCGAAACAATTTATATATACCTGGTATATGATTACTATCTTCATTGCAAAAAAAGACTTCAAATAGTAAATCAAAAGACAAAATCTATATTTTTTATATATATTCGCTGTCCTAACTTGCTCATTTTATGAAAATGTTTAGCTAATGTTTAATAATATTCAGGGTAACACATAAAATGTTGCGTTTATCGACCACTATTTTACTTTATTCGCGAATAACAAGGAAAAATGTATTATCAAGTTTATGTTATTTGTTCGCAATATCCTGACTTGATCAGTTATTGAAAACTACAACTAACTGGGTAATAATATCAAAAGTAAAGCTAAAATTGTTGATTATAAGATAATAAGCATAAGGGTACGAGTATAAGACTACTATTTTATACGCAAAAACACTGTCTATTAGTGAATGATAAATAACAAGGCAAAATTTGTGATATGTTACCCTATTTTTCTAAATCCTGATTTGATCAGTAAATAAAAATTATAACTAAATGGAAGCTAGATAATATCAGCAACAAAACACTGTTGGTTAATCAACACAATCAATAAAATGTTTGAGTAATTACCGAATAACAAACTTCTTCTATCAATAATCTAGACCACACATCTATAATTGTACTCACTACAACTGGTAAGAGGTTTGGCCTCCAAATGTCTATAAATAACAAGGCTGTATATCTATGATCAATTTGTCTATTTCTCTGATCCTGACGTGAGCAGTTGTGAAAGATAATGATATCACCAACAATTTATGGCATCTCGAGTTAAGTGCTAACATCGGTGTTGGGAACGAAGGATTTCCAGCTTTCCCAGAGTTTGGTTCGGAACTATTATCCAAAAAATGTATACATGCAAATTAACCCAAACAAATTAACAATTGGTTCATGCTTTAGCGTGCACTATCGAGTTATGGAGCACGCGGGAAGTTTGGAGAGCACGAAAGAAGCTCTCGAGTGCTCTTCAAACTTCCCACGTGCTCCATAACTCGATAGTGCACAGCTAAAAGCATGAACCAATCGTTTTATAACATAGCCGGTGTAATTGTGCATCAAATCCGACGGGACAAACGGACAACAATATCAGAAGTGATTGTTCGCGGTAAGCGAAATATTAAGCAAAATAGGAATTGGTTTTATTTCAAATTTTCTGTTGAAAGCTCGAGTTTTATTTTACTGCAGTTTAAATACAAAATTCTTTATTTTTAAAAAAGAAATCACGGTCAAGAATGGCACTTTTATTTATCAGCGTGCACTATCGGGATTTTGAGCACGCTTACGTATACTGAATTTGATTGCGCGGCTCTGCTAGCTATGTTATAATGTGATTTAGTTTTACTTATAATGCCTCACGTTTACACAGAAAATGAAATAATTCTATTTTGTGCTGAAAATCCACAGGTCGTTTTTTTTTAAAACGGAACTCCTCTTCAATGTGTTTGAACTTTTTTTAGTTGGCCACTACACTATTTGACCCAATAAGTGATGTAACTACTCTACTGTCGAACACTGGCACATGTCTTTCTAGGTGGTGGAGTTGGCTTTGGATTCAACTGTCGAACACTGGCACATTTCTTTCTAGGTGGTGGAATTGGCTTCTTGCTTGCCTCAGCTGCGTGTGTTGCTTGGGCTGCTTGTTCTTGTGGCCTTCCTTCAGCTCCAACGTCTTCAACCTTTGAGTATTTGGCTGCATTATACTGTGCCATGTCCATAATGCCTAGATACATCTAAAATATAAGAACGGTGCCATCATTTTACTACAACTAAGAAAAATTACTTCGTATATATTTTTTTGCAATTCCATTTTTTTTGCCAATTTTGTTTTTAAATTATTATTATTATTATTATTATTATTATTATTATTATTATTATTATTATTATTTATGATGGATATGGGTCAAAGGAAAATCAAACTCAAAGAAAAGAAAGATTAAATAAAAACAACGTTTTCTTAAATAAATAAATTAATTAATAAATTAATAAATATAAATGCGTTCATGAGTCAGGTTCTAAGCCTCCAACTGTAGTCCAAGTTATGACGTACCGAGATACTGCCGTCAAAAAATGAAGCCATTAAACTCTGGAAACTAATGGTAAGCAGACCCACAAAACTTAACAATGTTAACAGCTTCCTAAAACATACGTATGTCCTTGCTTATCAACTTTCCTTTGTACTAGCTGTGACTAATCTGAGCCACTTCCTGGGGTATTTCTCAGTATGGCCTTCTCTCTCATCTAGTCTCTCTCTAGTCCGCCGGGAGGTTTGTATGCCATTAAGATCATCACTTTACGTAGATCTTTTTTCTTAATTCTTGGCTTGCACTTACGTCATATCATGTCATATCAAAATTTAGAAGTATTAAAAAACAGATTTCGATTCCAAAATGTTTATGGAACTATAGAGAGTTTAAAACTGCACATCAGGGCCAAATTTTGAAGCTCCAGGGCATTTCGTTCAAGAGTTACGTGTGTAGGCGAACGAGTATTAGACATTTTTACTAAAAATGCATGGAGCGGCCATCTTGTTTCAGTACACCAACATGGCAGCCAAAACTTCAAAGTCTTTAAGGTGGCTCCCAACAGTTTCCAGCACTTTTAGGCAGGGTTAAGAGCCACCTTAAATTTTCGAAAATTTAAGGTGGCTCTGAACCCCTCCTACAGAATTTGCCAAACGTTGCATCTTATCCTACTGATCAAAATTCGACAATAAAAAATGAGGTTCACCGCGTCATTTTTGAGCTATTAACACTTAAAGCTAAATTAATGGTGTTTTCAGCACGTTATACTGTTGCTATAGCAACATATTTTGTCACAAAAATGATAACAACGTGTTCGCCGATCATTGGGCATTCGTTTGATATCATGATTGTAGCATCAACTGATAAAGAGTGGTTTTAATGACCCATCAAAATCTGAGTCTTGGAAAGTGCTGGAAACTGTTGGGAGCCACCTTAAAATTACTCAAAAAATGTCATCACAAACGATTGGATTCACTATAAGTTACATTAAATTGGCTAATAAGCATCTATAATGCCAAAATAACTTTTAGCTGGTTCAATTGTGTTTATTTTCACGGATAATCTGAAATAGCGTGACGAATTGCGTGACACATTTAAAACCTTTACAAATCGGACGCAAAACATTGTCAAAACCTGGACCTTTTTGTGACGGATTGTAACGCTGCTATCTTCATACCATGTTAGAAACAGCTTGGTGGAATGCAAAATTAGATTTTGAATTTTTATGACGTCATGTGCAATTAATTTGTCAAATTAATACAAACAAACCTTCTCTTCAATGTACGATTGCATTGTCTGCCTCAGATGTTCAAAATGAGGGCGGAAGACAGGATTTTCTTCCCAGCATCTACACATGTGATGGTACCTTCAAATAAACAATTTGAAATTTAAATATATACTGATCATCTTTCTGTCAAAGTTATAGAATAGTTACTTAACTTAACACCAAGGATCACGCACTTTAACTTCTGTTGTAAGCGCACAGGGATTCTTTTAACACCAAAATACGTGATTAGATTTAAGACAACATCTCCAACCAACCCTTGAAGCTAAATGTTAATCGCCATCTTCGATAACAACAAGCCATCAAAATGCTCGAGCAGCGGTGTACACAAACAGGCTGTTGCGTTCTTTTTTTTTTATGGCAGACTACAGTGTAGGTTATTGTTTATGAAGGGTGCCATAATGCCCATAAAGTAATATTTTATTCTCCTTTTAGGAAGATTGCCATGACTTATCAATAAATAAACACAATTTATAATAATTTGTGGCCCACAGACTTTGTCCTAAATTAACAAAAAAAACTTACAGGGTATCATCGATGTGCTCGGGTTTTGGCATGCGGTAGCCATTTCTTATTTCCGTAATTGTTTTCCCTTCTGACCATTCCGGATATGGAATGCCCCCTGTTAATTGTTAAAGTCGTGTAATTTTGGTTAATCATTAAACTTCCTGAATCAAAGCTAATCTTTGTCCTTACTCCAACCTTTTGCTGTTGAGCTACATCAACGCTCATATGATTTAAAATTAAGTTTATTGGAAGCTCGCTTCCTTTAGTCGTTTCTCAGGAACAAATTTAGTCTTTTTGCAGTAACAATTTTAATTTTGTCAAAGAAAAGCATCATTAATATATTAGTAGAGTGGCTTTTGTTAAATCACAACGTTTTCTAAAACGTTTACAGTAAAACTCTTCCAGTGCAATGGGCCAATATATAATGAAAATTTAAAAAAATGCTGAGTGGGGGAATTACGTTTTTGAAAAAACGAAAGGTCCATTTTTGGCAAATTTAGGCGTGAATTTCTCATATTACTTACCAATGGTGAATATCTCATAGAGAACGACTCCATATGACCACCTGTAAACAAAGATGCAAAATTGAAAAAAAAAAAAACGTTGTGCTTTAATTTTGTAACTACGATTTTCATTCACATTATTATAAACAAATCGCAGAATTTGTTGTTAACCTTCGTAAAGACGTACAAGCAAGGTCATAGTGTTTTAATACGGTTATTGAAATTAAATTGTTTTGTCATCGATGGATAGCCTGTCGTCTTGTATAACAGATAAGTATCAATGATGACTTGTAATGGCATAATAATGCATAAAGCCGCCGTCTTGTATCTACCATCTTTGGTTTTCCTATTTCCAGAAAATCTTCTCTAACTGATGCCACAATTGACTAGAACTATAAAAATACCAAAGAAACAATACAATGCCTATCAAAACCTAAATGTAAAGTGTGACCAATAACGTAATCAAAGGCTCCTCTGAGCCAACTCGTGAATACGAAACACTCTATTAAAATGAAAGATTCTTTGCCAAATTTGAGGGGTTGCGTTACCCGTTGAATATTTTATCGAGTCAAGTCTGGAGTCTGCGATGGAAAAAGAATCATTTATACTTTGCTGAAGCCATAATTGTTGCTAAAAATGGAACGATATTACAAATAAACTTTGTGGAAAACATTAAAGATTAAAATAAAATTCTCAGGCTTATCTAAATGCTGGAATCCGGAAGTGTATAGAATTTGCAAATAACATGATTTAAATGCCAGCATATCATTTGAACGTTGTACCGCGAGCTAACGCGTAACGCAATATTGCGGTAAGCTCTGAATGTTTTTATAAACACGGTTCAGGAAAAAGAAAAAAAGATAAATTGGACGTCCCTGACAGGACTCGAATCTGGGTTCATTGACATGTGATAGCAACACGAAAATCACTTTACTATATTGGAATTTTTAAATAGTAACTAATGGCCCTGTCACACTATTGCGTATCGTACTAGCGTATGCCAGCGTATGAAAAAATATCACTCATACGCTGGTATACGCTGACACACGCTAGGGGTACGTTAGGCATAGGTTGTATACGTTTCAAGCATGGTCGCATACGGTGACATACGCTGGCATACGTCCGAATACGCACAAAATTTTTAAGCATGTTGATTCGCTAAGCATACGCTAGGCATACGCTGAATACGCGGGAGTTGCACTGAAGGTACGTTACTCATAGGTCAAGTACGCTGGTCATACGCTGTATTTTCAAGGGAATTTTGTGCGTATGAAAATTATTTTATGAATTTTCATACGCAACTCATACGTTTCTTTAATACGCAATAGTGTGACAGGGCCTTTACGAAGGTTATTGATGTTATTGACTTGATGAGTTATGCATAGAGGGACTGACTAGATGGAGTGGCTGGTAATCTCCCTTTTTAGGTGCTTTCTAATTGTTTCATTAATAATTTACGTACACATCGCTCTTGACAGAGAGATCTGCAGGATCTCCGTAGAGTATTTCGGGTGCCGTCCATTTAACTGGCATACAACCCTGTGAAAGCAAACAACCGCAACAAGACAAGACATTAAAAGTGGAATGATATCGCTCTAGCCAGGCTGCAACCTTGGACTGGATTTCAGTATTGTTTTAACCAAGGTGAAGCCTTGGGAAAGTAGCCAGTTCTTGAACTGCTGTGAGCCAACAGCCGTTGTGGCGAGAAACCACAACGTAGTCCATGCAACAATCATTCTATAAAAATACCACAATATCTCAAATTATTTAAAAAACTCTTGTCAAAATTCTAAGCAAATAGTCAATATAATTAATAGGCATTGAGAACTATGGGGGTACATCGGGCGAACGCCTTACGAAAGGTTTGAAAGGTCTAGCGTAATTACACTGGAAATATACGTGAAAAAAAAAAATGAACAAAAAATAGCCTGCCAGTACAAAAAATATCCTTGCAATCCGTGGGGAAAATGCAGCAAGCTCTTGACATAAAGTTAGTATTGACAACTATTTATATACGATACAAGAGTGAAATTAATTTCCAACCTTCCGTATTTCGCGTTCTTCATTTCTCTTGATACGAGAAATTTCACAAGGCCTGGTGTGGCATAAATTAAGAACGAAAAGAGTAGTAAAACGATACGTCTCCTAAATTTGGATTTTGTATCGCAGAACAGAATACCTTTTAAACAAAAGTTGAGTTCTCATCCATTACCTTTTTGGCATTTCCGTGACCATATTTAAAGTTCTGATAGGCTAACCCAAAGTCAGTAACCTTGCAAATATAGTTTTTGTCCAGAAGTACGTTTCTTGCTGCCAAGTCGCGATGGATTATCTGAAAAAAAAATAATAATAAAAAATAAATAAACAAAAAAGAAAAAGAAGAAGAAAAAATAGAATGTTAGACTCGCTTTTGAATTTCTTTTTGTTCATCAAGTCAACAGACATGAAACCATGGACGAATACCGTTTGTGATCTCAACAGACATAGCGTACACAAAACGTGCTGTTGCATGCGCGCTTGAGGTAATAATCAACTAACTGGAAAAAAACAATTCCTCCTATCATCACTCTTGTCATACTATTCGTGTTAAATAGATATTCTTGGCTTTCACATGACGTCATAAAAATTAAAAAATCTAAAGTATACATCCTACAAAGCTGTTTCTAACATGGTATGTAGATACAAGTGTTATAATCTTTCACAAAAAGTTTCAGGTTTTAACGATGTTTTGCTTCCGATTTACAAAGGTTTTAAATGCGTCACGCAATGCGTCACGCTATTTCAGATAAGCCGCGAAAATAAACAAAATTGAATCAGCTGAAAGTTATTGTTTGTATTATAAGTGCTTATAAGCCGAGTTAATGAAGCTTATAGAAATACAATATTTTTGGATGTGATTTTTGGTGTAATTAAGACTTTGAATTTTTGGCCGCCATCTTTGTGCCCCTGAGTGGGGCACAAAGATGGCCGCTCCATACATTTCTTACTAAAAATATCTAATACTCGTTCACCTATAACTCTTAAACGAAATGCTTTTGCGCTTCAAAATTTGGCCAAGATGTGTACTTTTAAACTCTCTACAATTCCATAAACATTTTGGATTCGAAATATATTTTTTAATGCTTCTGAATTTTGACATGATGCAAGTGAAAGCCAAGAATATACATCTTTCATATATATTGCTCACAGTGCATAGTTTGCGTCAACCTGACAGTCACGAAAGACGCAACTTTTGTTTGCTGGTTTTCTGTTTTTTTTTTTACTGCGGTAAAGTTATTGGCAACATCTACCAAATTTATAGTGCACATGTCTGTCTCCAACATTTGTTGCTGTCATGACAATTAACGACCTACATAACGTGCAAATTCGATCGACGTGAAACCTAAGTTTGAAGAGTCAAATTCCACTGACGTCGCAATATGTGGTAAATTCCGAGAGCGCGCTGGATGTTTAAAATCACACTCAGGTTCTTATGGAGTGTGATTACCGTCATGACGCAATGTTGAATTGCTATATTAACTATTTCAGTTGTGACATTGACAAATGCAATTGTGATATTCAAATATGACTACATAGTATTGAGGTATCGGCAATTATAATTAGTTATGATATTGAAATATGCTCACATGCAAATATCCCATTTTGACATTCAATTCCGATACTCAAATATGGAGTTGTAACATTCATGGTGTGCCTTGTCGTGGCGGGGAAGCTTGTGTGACCTTACGACCCCCAGGGCTATGCCGGCGGGAGCCTTGTGCTCCTGGCAGGTCTAACCATGCCGGATTGGTCTGCGCGGTGAGGGTCCAGACTAAAGCAGCACCGGCTGGGGAGCCATAATACCCCTAAGGGAAGGAAAACCCTGACAGAAAACCACCGGCCCTCCAGGTCATGGAGGTTGGGCGGCAGGCCAATCACTTGTCCCCGGAAAAAACAGAAGATTACCGAAACTGCAATTTCTCAAGAACTAATTAGCAATGGCGAAGCTGTGGCCGTGAACGGAGGGACAACCGGACACACCATGACGTCAATGGGTGAAAGCCTGCGGGAAGCCCACAGACCGACAAGGTCATTGGCAACGCCAAAATCAAGAATATGGTGGCAATGGGGTGGCAACCCGAGGGGAAGAGGAAAGTGGGCCGACCTAAAACCACGTGGAGAAGGACAGTGGAAAGAGAGTGCAGACAAGAAAGGTGGACCAGCTGGGCTGAAGCTAGCCAGGACCGCAGCAAAAGACAGGGCTGGTTGGAAAACGAAAGTTGCAGCCTTATGCGCCTCATGGCGCAGAGAGAACTAACTAACATTCATGCAATTGATAATTCTGTGCAAACATGGGTTTTTAGGGTGGGCGCTATGGGAAGATGAACGTTTATTCGAATAAGTACGGTATGCCTTGGGATGTGAACATCGCTCAAGTTGATATTGCTTCACGAATTAATGGCTGGAAGGAAGGGAAAAACTTTATTTCTGGCAATCAAAAGGAGACGAAAGGACCGGTTTTAAATAATCTTTTAAAAGATAACCGTAAGGGAGGAGGACGCTTTGTCCAGGTTTTTATCCATGGAATGTCTTGTTAGGTATTAGTTGACTCTTGAGTTGATGTGTCAATTTTCAGTCCTGAAATGCTGCTAATATCCTCAAAGAAAGTAAACGTGCAGCAATTGGCTACTAGTGACAGAGCTGTGTATTCGATTGTGGAACAGTTGCTATAAAGTGCAGCTGAGGTTAATCTGTGCCTAATCATCGGTGAAAAAGCGTACAAAAACAATTTTGAGCTGCCGCGATTTCCAATCAATACCGAGACAAGAAAATTACCACTTATCTTAAGGCATTTATCCACTTTATCCGCGAGATCTGCAAAGATCGCAATGATCTTGTATATTCCGTATGATTTGTACAGCTCTTAAGCATTAAAACCACGGATGATCATGACATGCTTATACAGTTTTGTTACATTATGTTTTGTTTTATTGTGTTAGTAGTTCACCTACCCCTCTGCAACCGAGGTACACCATTCCAGCAGCAATTTGCATAGCAAATAAGACCAGGTCATATGTCTGCAGCTCCACAACCGCGACCCGCTCTCCCACATGATACTTGTCATGAATTCCTCGGCTTTTTCTCATGTACCCCAGCAAATCTCCATATGCCATGTACTCCATGACGAGAATTGGTTGAACTGTAAGCACCAATGAATCATTTTAAATACATTTGAAAGTATATGTATATTTATATAGTCTTAGCCGGGAATTTTGTTTTGTTTGTTATTGGATGGCTACCAAACGAGTACAGTATAGTTTAATTGAAGAGCTGTGGCGTGTGATTTGGCTTAAACCCATACTACACACATATTTCCAAATACGATGGTACAGGTCTGCTTATTTCTCAGAGACCAAATTCTGTACACACCAATTCCTTTGCGATACTTGAAAATCAATGGGATGATACACACTAAAGCAAGAGCCTTAAACTAAATATAAAAGCACTTGAAACTCTAATAAACAAAAGCGCCATCCACTAGATTAGCCTTTGCTATTTGGATGATCCCAACTCACTCTCTATTTTTTGTTACATTTTTCTTTTATTCCTTAGCAGTACTTGTGTTTAGTTGCCTATGTAAATTTTACCTATATGTCATGTAAAACTGAGCTGAGTTGAATAAATCATCTTGTTTGTCTTGTGTCATAAACGATTAAATTTAGATTTAACGTTCACAATCAAGAGTAGCTGATCATCATGAATCTTTGTTGTTTGTGTAGCTTTTGATCTTCGGGTCTTAAAACAAACCATCCTTGTTTCCATGCAAACTATAGTAATTAAATCAATATAAAAAGCTGAGAAAAGAAAACAGAAATAACAAAATATAGAGCAATCGCTTACGTTGGGTAGTAATACAACCAATAAACTTGACAATGTTTTGCGCAGGAGCAGCAGCATCTTCTGCAAGAAGTTTTCCCAACTCGATCTCCCTCATCAGCGCCTTTCTCCCTTCCTTACCAGCAGTGGCTTCAATTTAAGAAATAAGAGCACATTCTAATAGCTACAACAAATACAGTACAACCCTGCATATATACATGGGTGTATATGTTTTAGTTCAGTTTCAACCTTGGTTCAAATTTCATTTTCCTTTGTTTTATAACTATTATCATATTTTAACATAGAAAAGAACAACAGAAATATAAATTGATCCAAAAAAGGATAAAATTGAACTACAACATAAACGCTGCACTCAAACCTTTATCATTGCTTAGGTGGAAAATCCTAACCCCATTTAACCCTATTCAGACCGGGGGACGGTAAGTGCCCGCTCTGATTTTAACCAAACGGGTACGAGCCTCCTTAAAGCAGGTTACGTGATGTGATGACGTCAGATGACGAGGGAATTGCATCATCATTCCGTTTAAACGTTAATTTAAGCAAACAATTCTAAATTTGGGAAAATATTATTCTCAAAATATTTTTGTCATGGAAACGTCACAATGCTGTGTGTTCTTTCAGCATGGTTTTGTCCATACGTTTGAATGTTTACATTGGTTTGCTGTTCATTTATCCTTCACACACATCAGTTGCTTTGGTAACGAGACATGACGTCATACGTAGCATGAGGTCAAGCCATTAAAAATATTTGCCTCTTTTCGGTGAAAAAACATATAAATTCCTACCAAAAGCAGGAAAATGTTTTATTGTATCATATTTTATAACTCTAGTAAAATATATTTCGCATTTTCCCGACAAATTTGAATTTTTAGTAAAATCCAAGATGGGTGGCCATGTTGGCTGCCATTTTGCATAACGGCATGGACCCCCAGTGGTGCTATAACCCATAATATTTACCTCACCTTGAAGAGCACATCACAGGCTATCTATTAGAGGTAAAATAACTCGGAAACATTGTAACACCGCAAAAACCTTAGTAGAGTGCAACCATTCCTCCCCCCCCCCCCCCCCCCGTACCAGGGCAGGCGTATAAATAAGTTTGCGTGTACGTCCGAGGGTTGAATGGATAAAACTAAGAATATTTGTCATTTAAAAGTAGTAGACAAGGGGGCTCGAGCGAATTCCTTTTAAGGTTACAGTGTACCTTCGGGGGTGTCTCCAGCATAACAGCTCTAGCGTCTTAAGATTACCCTTAATATACCTAAACCCAGATATCAAATTAAAGCTTATAGAGCTGGCTATCTAAATATGGAAACCATTTGCTAATAAAATGAATTGTCGAATTTTTTACGACGTCTAAATTCGAACGTCCAAATCAGCTTCAAAACGCTATAACTCAAAGCGATTATTATATTTTGCTAATTTGATTTGTTCTCGGATTTCCGGACACGAAGCGCTAAAAAAACTTGTCGGCGATTTCCCATATTCAATTGCAGTGAAAAGTTACAGAATATTTTCGAAAAGGGGAGAAAAAAAATAGAATGATCGCACGGAAATGGCTCTTGACGAAAAAGTTTTCGGAATTAAGAAATTCGCCGACACGTTTTTGTTGATTATATGTTAGCCTAGCTTCTGTCCAAATTTAAGGAAAATCGAACAAATTCCCTCTGAGTTGTAGCTCTTTAAAGTGTCCCTAACAAGCGAAAAATTAACTTTGAGAAAACGGCGCTTAAAAAAACATATCGCTTAATAAACAAACTCCGCCCACAAAAGTTATACCGTCATTTCTCCGTCAATTTTCACTATTTTTCGATAATTTTTTTTTGGATGAAAGTTCATTCTGTAAACTTTATTTTAACGCCAAAAAAAAAAATTTCAATAAATTTTCGATCTGAAGGTACACTGTAACCTTAATTGTTTAAGTGTTTTAACATTTACAAACAAATTACTAAAACAAATAAAAAGGATCACTTTGGAATTTCTATGTATTCGGGAAAATAATGTCAGTGCAAAACGATCTTGTGTATCTAAAAGGCCTGTTGGTATTCTGGCAGCGTAAGACTGGCAAATAACATCAAAGAAGTAGAACTACCACTGCTTTTTCAGCCAGACACTAAATTTGGTGTGCCAGTTCTCGCTTAGCTTCTTGCATCTTTCATCCCGTAGCCAAATTGCTCACATCCATGAACATAATTTTCGCGCAGTACTTTTCAAGTAACAATATGGAGTATTTTACACTTCGAGTCGTCGATTTAATATAGTTAATGAATTGAATAGATCTAGCTCACGTGTGAAGCATTTCGCAGCAACCAGCATTCTTCTGCGTCTTCCATCTGGTGCATTAAAATTTGCTTTCCAAACTGCTCCGAATGACCCTATGCCCATGACCTCTTTAAGTATTATACGGCTTGGCGCGATCTCCCATTTGTCCACTTCTTGATTCAGGTCCTCCATCTCAATGCCTTGCTCTTCAGCAGGATGAGATGGAACACTGTAAAAGTCACTTAATGAATTAATTGTCAGAATGAAGAGCCTATTGCAATATTTTAAAATGATATGAAGAGCACATGCATTTATTAAAAGTTTGATTTGTTTTTATTACAACAACTAATACCATTTGTTTCAACGTTTTGTTTCTACGTTTTAGTAGTAAAGTTGCTACTATTTCATCTTTTAGCATGTCTATTTTTTATCTTACATCGAACATGCTGACTACGAAAGCTCTCGACCTGGCACATAAAAGGCTAAAATTTCCAGATGTAACAAAATAAATCAACTTACTTGGCCTTGGCTGTTTTCCAGTAAAAGAAAAAAATAAAGATATAAGGCCGATTACTAGTAAAATAGAACGATAAAACGATAAATAAGTAAATAAATAAATAAATAAATAAATAAATAAATAAATAAATACATATATGCGTGAGTGAAAATTAATTAATTGTTCGGGTGTGATAATATATACACATGGACTTATTTGTTTTGGGGATCTTCAGCCAGTTTTCAGCCAGAAATCTACATTGTTGGTGTGGGCTGGGGTGTGAATTGGTGGATGGGAGTATATTGTAAGGAGGGAAACCGCCATTGTTTAGGGATCCAGGCGTCTTCGCACAAAAAAGGTGTGTTAAAAAAATGAGGTTTTAACAATATGATGCCGAAACAACATTATTTTCATCGAGTCGATATAGCTTTCAAATAAATCGGTTTATACTTTAAAAATTACTGTGTAATACTGCGGGATTAAGAAGAAAACTAAACTTTAAACAAACTGCAAAGGAAACACTATACAATAGACCATTTTTACAGTTGTGTTTTTGGTGACCTGGCCTTTGAATGGAAGCGAGGCAGGAGGTGCCCTTGTTTTGATACAGACCTTAGCGCTTTTCATATGTTAATAATGTTTTTCTCATACCAGTGGAACCTCCTTAATACGGACACCAAAGGGATAGACCAAAGTGTCCGTATTATAGAGGAAAGGATTGTATGAATTTTTGTGTATTCGGGACCAAGAGAACTGTCCGTAATAGAGAGGTGTCCGTATGGAGAGGTTCGACTGTACTAACTAGCTGAATTTACATATATGAAAAGCACTAAGTTCTGTATCACAACAAGGTCACCTCCAGCCTCACTTCCATTCAAAGGCCAGGTCATCAATCACACAATTGTAAAATGGTCTATTCCCCACTCCAGAAACTATGAAAAATACCATTGATAATACTCTTTAAAGTGCAGTTTTGGGTGGTGCTTGATGTAAGCCTGATTTTTCCAATTTCTTTTGTTTTCACCACGAACTGCACGTGCTATGCTTTAACTTCTTGGCAATTTGCATATGGTGCACATTTGTATACGAACACACAATGCTACATCCTAGCGTTCCTACATGTACTCTGAATAGCCCTTTTCGCGGTTAACCTTTCTCATTTGCTTTACAATAAAAAACAACGTGGTTGCGAGGCAATTTAGGGCAATTTTGTAGTTTCTGCCCGAAATTGCCTCGAAATCATGTTGAATTTTACTGTAATGCAGATGAGAAAGGTTAACCGCGAAAAGAGCTATTCCATTGTGTAATTCTAACAAAGGAGACTTGAATAATTACACCCCGGTGAGGCTGAGCCTGCATATAAAATATTATTATGGTATTTTTCGGAGTGGCCTACATTTGCGGTTTGGTCTGTGCTTTGTGCATACGCAAGGCACAGGCCATAACTTGGCTGTGTACAGCCGTAAGGTACTGCATGACCATATCACGTTTAAGGTGGCTCGACTGGGTTTTTGAGCAACGATACCGTTTAGCTTTGAGAAACTTGTGTACCACCACAAACGAGCCAACGGAAAATCGATTGCCACAGCTGTACTAGAGAAAGATTAAAGTTTCAGATGAGGTTAGTTTTATGGAAATCGGAGTTGCCAAAGCAACGTTGTGACGTCACTTCCTGTTTTACATAATACCGAATTACTTGTCATCAAGAGATAATTTCGGAAAACGCTCTCTGGATCTTCGACCTGACGTACTTGTCCTTAGGTCTACAAAATTTTACAAATTTCTATGGAAGCGTTTTCGAAAAAAATTCGAGTGAAGTTTTAAGGTGTTAAAATACAACAAAAACAAAACAATTTTGAAATGTTATTAAAACTTATGTCTACAAGGCTTGATGAAATAATGTTTTGGTCTGACATGAATTTTATACCATCCAAATACCTTAGGTGAAAATCTCAAGGAAATCGCTCTGTTTGGATTTCAGAAATATTACCTTGAATAGGAACTGGCCTGGAGTGTTATTTCGCTTTTACATCAAAAATTGACCTTACACTTATTAAAATTGTCATGAATTAAAAAGCGAACGATGAATTTGTTTAAAATTTAGTCCTCGTAAAGATTAATTAATATTCAATACAACTGCCAAGTTTCAAATTCATTGAAACGTTCTAAGGCTGTCAATTTACAGCCTGAACGTAGGAAAATATTGAGCTGATTTTCATGAAAGTGATTTGTTGATCTCATTATGCGTCTCCATTGTCTCGAATCGCCATGCAATTGTAAATTTCAGTACATAATGAATTCATAAACACTTCATTGCTTTGTTTTAAGTGTTACATGAATTCTTGATGTACTGAAAGCTACAATTCCACGGCGATTTGATACAATGGAGATGCATAATGAAACAACAAGCCACAAGCGCGAAAATCAGCTCAATATTTTCCTGAGTTGGAGCTAAAAATTGACAGCCTTAGAATGTTTCAATGAATTTGAACCTTGGAGATTGTATTAAACATTAATTAATCTTCATGAGGACTAAGTTTTAAAAAAATTCATCATTCGCTTTTTAATTCATGACAATTTTAATAGGTGTAGGGTCAACTTTTGATGTAAAAGCGAAATAACACTCCAGGCCAGTTCCTATTCAAGGTAATATTTCTGAAATCCAAACGCAGCGATTTCCTTGAGATTTTTACCTGAGGTATTTGGATGGTATAAAATTCATGTCAGACCAAAACATTATTTCATCAAGCCCTGTAGACATAAGTTTTAATAACATTTCAAAATTGTTTTGTTTTTGTTGTATTTTAACACCTTAAAACTTCACTCGAAATTTTTTCGAAAACGCTTCCATAGAAATTTGTAAAATTTTGTAGACCTAAGGACAAGTACGTCAGATCGAAGATCCAGAGAGCGTTTTCCAAAATTATCTCTTGATGACAAGTAATTCGGTAGTTTCTTGGTGTTGCGGATGGTGTGATCACCAAATGACGTAAAACAAAAGATTCAAAAGACACTGAACAATACCCACACCACAACACAAAAGCTAACCAACAATGGCTTCCGCAACACCAAGAAACACCGAGTAATTCGGTAGTATGTAAAACAGGAAGTGACGTCACAACGTTGCTTTGGCAACTCCGATTTCCATAAAACTAACCTCATCTGAAACTTTAATCTTTCTCTAGTACAGCTGTGGTAATCGATTTTCCGTTGGATCGTTTGTGGTGGTACACAAGTTTCTCAAAGCTAAACGGTATCGTCGCTCAAAAACCCAGTCGAGCCACCTTAATCGTGTGATCAATATTTGTTTTATTTTTCTTCTCTTACTCTTTCTTTCTTTTTTAAATAGGCAGCTGTTTTCTTTTTCTCTCCGATATGCGAAATTACAGGCAACGTTTCGACTTATTAACGTTTCTTCTCAAAATGAAAAGAAATAATTAATATATACTATTTGGATTTTTCTAAGAATGCGCGTCGACCTCAAAAGTAAATAACACAAAATATTTTCAAGAAATATTTTTGTCGTTAAATTATTCTGGGATCAGCTTCAACATTCAAATTTCTTATTCGACAAGAAAAGTAAACAGCTGGAAACAGCTGCAGATTTAAAAACCACGGACAAGCAAGTTCTCCATCCTCGAGGAATATCAACGGCCCTTTAAAGTTTGGGCTTTCTGAAAAAAGTCGTCATCAAAGCACTTGTCCTGGCGATAATTCTTTCCTATATTCAGCACGGGTTATCATAAAAAGTTTAATTTCTACAAACTGTTGGTATCAAATTGTAGGTGGCACCTGCCTTAGTAAAGTTTGTCATTTTCTTGGTTTTAATTGTCTGCCACAAAGTGACAGAATTGTCTCATATCCTACCAGACTCTAAATATGGGAACGTTCTGCAGGAGGACGAAACCTCGTCCATTGTCTGGATTATTAAATGTGAAGAAAAAATAGTAATAATTATTGTTTACAGTGTGACAGTAAAAAAAGTCAAAAAAAAAAATTAATACAGATATCTTGCATCTCTGAGTGATGGTTCTTTACGATACCTGACTCAGCTTCAACACGATCAAGGAAGCCGTGCACAAATTTTGAAGCAGCCCTCGTTAAATATTATGCACATGAAACAACTCAATTTTTCTTTATCATATTAGCTAGTGTGTTCGTTGTTTATTTCTCATCTCTATTGTTTTGACATTTTTTTTACTGTCATGCTGTAGTTTTCTCTTCACATGCAATAAGTATATCTGACAATTTTAAATTGGTTCCATTTAGCAACTGACGATGGATGAGTTTTTCATTCAAAACATGTTGCTTAACCCTATTCAGCCTGGGGGGGGGGGGGGGGGGGCACAAAGTGCCCGCGCTAACTTTCAACAGTCATAACTTCTTTAATATGTATTAAAACGCCGTCAAAATTTGTGAATTTTCCTAAAAGCTATCTGGCAACAATTTTGTATGACAATTTTTTGATCACGTGACTTGATGTTTCCATGGCAACAAGATTTTGACAGCCATGTTTTTTGAAATTTGCATATTTATACCTTTGAATGAAGAAAAACAATATTTTTTGGGTATAACTTTTATATTTTTACGTCATTTAGGGTTTATTTATTGGTTTTAATTAATTTGGGGTGAATTTGGATGGTTTTTAAGAGGTTTAAAAAAATTTCAGAAATCCAAGATGGCGGATCCAAGATGGCGGCCGTATAGCTAATTATCTTATAACTACGTCATATGACGTCATCGTTCCATTGTGCGGACCGCAAAGCAGACAGTTTTGGACGTACTATATACCCTCCAGGTTTCATTGTCATTGTTCTTGAAGTTACGAGATGTGCCCCCCCCCCCCCCCCCCCCCCAGGCTGAATAGGGTTAAGGTCGCGGGGGACAGGTTCCGCGCGCTCATCAGTATGCATTTATGAAAAGACTATCTACGAAGCCTATTTAAAAATTTTGAGTGAGATATTACAATCTACAATACATAGTTTACCTCCCTGCAGTGTCAACTCGTGAAATTCTCTATCCGCGCTGAATTCTTGGAAGATGCGAGACTTCAAATTCTAACATGGACAATTTTACTCCTTTAAAAGTAATAAGTTTTAAAGTTGAAATGAAAAAAATCAGAGTCAGATATGACACAATAGACGTTTTGACGGATCAGCTTTGTGTTCTCGAGGAGCAAACTAGGACACAAAACCACGTTTAAAAAAATAATAACTTACTTAATAATAATAACTTTAGTGGCTTACAGCATTGCCGCAAGCGCGATCCCTTCAATAAAAAACAATCCTTATGCACTTCCATTATTCGCCAATATCTCTGTTAAATTTTACTATATAGAGAAATCGGCTTTCAAACGTTCGCCATATAACGTTTTTCAAAGTGACACCCCTGCCAAAATTTTGCCTTATGAATTTATTCATGACAGGTATGCCCTGCGACCTTTGGTTGGTTTTGTGTCCAAGTTTGCTCCTGGAGAAGAACACGAAGCAAGTTGATTTCACCACGTACTTACTGATCCGTCAAAACGTCTATTGTGTCATATCTGACTCCGATTTTTTGATTTCAACTTAAATTAAAAGTTATAAGCTTTTAAAGGAGTAAAATTGTTCATGTTAGAATAGGTAGTTTTCATGTTACGTCATCGCCGCCATGCTGGTGGACATAAACAATAGTTCTCTCATTAGCTCCTTTTGTTCGTCCACCAGCATTTGTTCGTTTCACTATTGTTATCTATGTCTCTAGAGATTGATTGAAAACCACCTATTTGAAGCCTCATATCTTCCCTAGGCCTTTAAAGGGCTATTTAAAAATTTTGAGTCAGATATGACAATCTACAATACACCAAGTAGTTTACCTCCCTGCAGTGCAGTGTCAACTCATGTAATTCTCTGTCCGCGCTGAATTCTTGGACACAAAATTGCTTGCTTGTACGCTTCCGAAGGCTTCCCGCGAGCAAACACGAATGCAAAAAATATATATTTATGGTCATTTTGTCAATTTTAATCCACGGGCTATTGTCAACACTTCATGCAGAAAGAACAATGCGTTGAAAAATAGTGTATTGTACCAGACACTCGCTTTGCACGTGCAATTATTGATGCAGAAACATTACACAGCCTGCTCGTGAATATTTCGCGCATTTTCGGTATCAGCAGTCGCACTTCGTGCATACTCTTTTCATAAATGCATACTGATGAGCGGAACCTGTCCCCCGCGGCCTTAAAAAGTGTTGTTGCTGTCAAAATCAAAACCGTCGTGTTGACCGTCTTGTTTAGATTATTGTTATATTTGAGGAGGTTAGTTTGTTATGAGAACCAAAGTAATTGAATTGCTATTACTTTTTTAATGAAACAAATCGGTGTGTCCAAAACGAAAAGTGGTGGATGCTCGTACCTTTCATTCGTCGTTTGCAAATACAGCGGCAGATACACGTAGCCGATGCAAGAAACATGGCAGCCGCAATAGCAGCAACGATGTACTTCCATTCCTGTTTCGCAGCTTTAACAAAATTGTATTGAGCAGCAGATCAAATTATTAACTTAAGGTTAACACTTTCATCTTAAAATAAAGTAGCTAACACTTTAATTTAAGAAAACCACCGAGTGGTTCTTTGATCTGGACACTGCGCTATGCTTTACTATGCGCTATACTTTACTATATTAAAAATTGTGTTAGTGTTGTTATACTATTTTATATACATGCGACGATTAATGAATTTTTAGCAAAAAAATAAAAAAAAAACATTCAAACTGCAACAAATACTATCCTACCCCTAACTTTAATCTCCACAGTAGAGGACTTAAAGCCAGCCTGGTTGTGAGCTTCACAAGAATAATCACCACTGTCATCACTCCCAACATTTTCAATAACAAGAGTAGTCTTGTAACCATTCTGACTGATGCGAGCTCTTGAAGTCACCGGGGAACCGTTTTTCTTCCATATGACCTCCGCTGTTGACTCGCTGACTTTGCAAGTCAATTCTAGGTTATCACCGGCCATAATTGTGGGATATGGCTTTTGCCTTATTTCAGCGGTTGGTTTCTCTGTTATAAGTAAAAGCAGTTGGAGAATTTATATTTAGAACGTCCTGCATAACATGTTTTTTTTTTTTTTAATATTTGTATGTTTTTGCGAAATCACATTTGTAGATTTTGCTGATTTTGCACCGTGCCACAGCATGGTACAAAGCTCTGATACAATTCAAACATCATTGGTTTAACATTTACCTTAAGAGTTTCTTCACAACATACTTTATTTGCTCTGACGGGTGACAGTAAGTTGCAAAAGTAAGATTTCGTCGCCCGTTGTTCTTGAAATTATCATGCATCGCCAAGAGAAAAGTAAACAACTAATCCAGGCAAGAAAAGCTGATGTTTGATTGAATTAGGGATTAAGGCTAAGATCTGGAATCATGTGAGAGAAAAAAAGGACAAAGTATTTAACACGAAGTTCTACTATACATATTTTGATATTATTTTCGTGATATCTCTTGCAAATACTACACATATAGTCATGTTACCCATATTTCTTGCCAAAACAAATTGTAATAAATAACTCTTATTAGCCGAGTTCGAGGTCCGTACCGTAAGCTACGGACCGAGTTTTTTTCCCTCGATTTATGGCCCATAAATCGAGGAAAAAAAACGAGGATCCGTAACTTACGGTAAGGACCGAGAAAAACGAGGCTAATAAGATATTTATTACATCTCTAAATCGGAGAAAAAGGAAAACCTTTCAAGTCAAAAGATGGACGGCTTCATTTGACTGACGTAAGTCACAAGAAAGCAAAGAGCAATTAATTTTATTGGCTTTCAAAAATAGTGTGATCGGTCCTCGATTCGGCGTGAACTTGCGCGGCTCTTGAATGAAAACTTATATAAACAAATTAATTTATTCTTCTGTGTGTTCGATAGGACGACGGAAACCTGACACGTGGTAGTTTTATTTGAAAAAATTCTTAGTTACTGGCGAAGACAAGTGAGGAAAAGAAGAATGAAAACGCCGCGATAAAATCGCCAAAACAAACGTGTTTGTCAAACTGGAAAATGTGGCTGTGGCAGCATTTCGGTCTACAGCGGTGAACGGAAAAACTCTCAAACTTCTACAAGGACACTGAAAATATCTCGTCATCAAAGACTGCAAGTTGTTTTTGGCTTTTTGTGTGCTTTAGTGGCTTCATGCCGAACTTTGTGCATGGATGAGTTTGAATTTCAATCGCACCTGACAAATTTTCAGCGTGGATGAGCTGCAGCAAGAGCGTATTTGCGAATACGCAAAAATTGTTTTCATGGAATCCACTGCAAGGACAAAAATTTCGCTGAGGAATCAAGGTTCACTTTTAGCGTAATTCTGTAGCTTCAAGTTTGTTCTTATTAAAGCCACTGCCACAAACGATAACTATATAACCAGACAAGAACTTGTTCAAACATGATACAGTTTGCCGATAGAAGCCGTTTCAAGTTGTTTTTTCAGCTTTATGTTTTTCACAGAGACGTTTTCTTACGAAAAAGATGTACTCTTTTGTCATTGCTGAATTAAATTGTTAGAGTTAAACGAATTTTCCGAGTTACTCGAGTTTTTATATCTTACAGCGTAAAAGCTAAATACCAAAACAATAAGCATGTAAGACTTAAGTTAAGCTTACTCGAGAAAATTGTCAATTTTTTTTGCTTTTTAATTCGCCGCTTATCAATTTTTTGCTAAAGTTGTAGCTAAATTTCATCGAAGAGAGTTTTGGTAACCCAACATGTGAACCCATTTAGCTCCAAACGTTTCCTCTGGATAATTTTTAATGTAGGAAACAACTTTTGTAAGCGTATATGCTAGGCCGATGTTGGGACTCTCAAATTTAGCGGGCCGTACTGTAAAATACGGACCGGAAAATTGACCAATCACAGCGCGGGTACTAACTAAGAGATATAACAATGGATTTGATGCATGATACATCTGTGCTTTTTGTCATAGTAATTCTAGCCATCAAGCCATAAATGTTGTTTCTACATGAGGAGGGAGTCTCTTGTCCAATAATGTGGCATTATACGAAAAAATGTATGTTAATGTTAATGTTGATAAATAAAAATGCAAATTTAGGCATCTTTCAGTCATGAAACGTGGCTGACTAGAACATCCTATAAAATTTGTTTCAAAAAGTTCATCAAAACTTCTGATATAACTTTGTTAGTGTTCTTTTTTTCAGAATGTGTCAGTAGTGGTTTTAACACTTTACGTGTTGTCATCTATTGACAAATGAAGGTAATAATGGTCAGGTTAGGCCCCTTTTATACCGTCTAAAACTCCCTGTTTAAAGCTGAATTACAGTCCGTATTGCGCAATCTCGGGGTTTGTTTTCATTTTTTGTTTTGAATGTGTTGATATGTTACACTTCGGTAATAGCATACATCGAGTAAATGGGAGAAACCACAGAGTAAACCGAGTCCGCCATTACGGCCGTTGTGTTTACGAATGCTCGATGAGCTGAAACGTCGGTTTGGGAAAACTTTGGGGTTCTTTTACTTGTTATTATCGTTTGGCAAGGATATCTGACGTTAATAATGAAGGAAAAAGTAAGTTTGTCCCGTAATTCTCATTTTCGCTAGTAAACGTTCCTTGTTTGCGAGTCTCACAAACATAGCCGAGCTGAGATTGCGCAGTACGGACTATAATTCATCTTTAACTATAGGCCAGCTTCTAGGTGCAGTATGCAGCCTATAGTAGTTAGTAGGTTTAGTTTCCAGCCATCGGTGCTTCTCTACGAACCGACGTACTCTCCACTGCGGCTTAGTGCACAAGCTTTGCTTATGAAATAATTCTAAATCATGAAGATGAGGCGAACAGAAATAGCCACGGCTAAATATCGAGCCCAGCAATATCCAAGCTTTAAGTTTGTTTGCTTGTTTCTTTGTCTATTTGTTTGTATACTCGTTTGCTACTAGTTTTTGTGAAAAAAAGGGGGAAAATGAACGCACTATGATACACCAAAAAGCACGTTGTTCTATATTCGTATGTACGCTCATGACTTTTGCCTTAAAAAGTGATTCTATAAAATAAGAGTGCGGCTAATTACAATTTGATATGAATGATTATAATGACAACTGCAAATCGATATAAAACGCCTTACAAATTCAAACTTAAACATACCTAACACACGAAGGGTAGAAGTGACAATGGCAATTGCCACACTTGCATTGTTTCTTGCCGTACACTTGTATGTTCCTTCCATGTCTTTTGTGGCCTTTTGTACGTGAATGACTGATCTGTCCTCGTTCTCAGTTACAACTGTAACTGGGGGAAGACTTTTATCCTTAAAGCTCCAGGACAATGTTGGCTTTAGGACACTAGCTGTAACTTTGCAGCTAATGTTGGTTGCTTTGCCTTCAGGGACAGTCTGGTTTGTAGGAGTTACACTAACCTGAGGATATACTAATATAAACACAAAGATATTGATTAATAGGACTTGAGATTAACGACGAGACTACCGAACAATGTTTCGGTTTCATCATGACACCGTTGGTTACGGTCACACTTGAGCGAAACTCAGAGTGACTCTGGTGTCAACACTGCACCTCACAATAAGTAAATTTTGGCGAAAAACCGCGGTCAGTTTATCAAAAACAAAGTAATTGGCAAAAAGAGCGTGTATTGGTATCAAGTTTCACCATTCTTAAAGGGAGGGCTTCACGGTTCGGCGAATGCGCAAGCCATGTGCAAGCCATGACTTAACTCATTTAATTTCATTGTTTAGACCAATTGGAAGCGAGTTGATAACGCTGGCGGGAAGTTTGCCCGTGAAAATATCGCGGTCAGTCAGCTGATTGAATGGATGATTATGCAAACCCATGTGCGCCATGAAAGCCACAAGAGCGTAGAATAAATCCTTCTCGGGTGAATTAGGGAATGGGTCTCGTTCGATTTAAAGGGGGGTGGTTTATTTTACAACATATTTGACTTATTGACTTTAAACTTTCTAAGAGGCTTTTAATTGTTGAAAAAAAAAATTTCGCTTACGTGAATGGACTTTCTACGTCACGTGAGTTGCCACGCCCAATTTTTAGCAATCTTTTTCGATCCAAATTTACGAGATTTTGGAAAAATATTTTTCTACTTCAATGACCATTAGCACAGGGTTTATGGAACTAATCGGGGTTTTCCCCAAAGTTATCTGTTTTATGCAAACTATAACGTTTTAATTTTAGAGAGGGACTGGGACTAGAGGAAAACAATGAATAATTATGCAGCAATAACAGTCTTCGAAATTCCCCGTTTAATTTGACGTATCACTCTGTAAATTGAAGACTAAGGAAGGAAAAACGAGAGCTTTTAATTGAATTTTCATGCCGCAATCTGAAAATTCCAAATTTTGCATAATTTAGGGCGTGGCTGGTCATGTGACCCCAACAGACACAGGGTATCACCCAAAAATGGTTTTGTTTCTTAGTGCATGATTGTAAGATCAAATATTAGGGGTCGTTGAGTAAAGCTAGAAAAAATGACGAAAACCCAATATTACACGAGGAGCCATGCCTTAATTCACGCGAGTTCGGGCCGAAGGATTTATTCAGTGTTGACTTTGTCGGTGTAATGCGTTGAAATTTTCTGTGAATTTTGGTCATCCTTCGCTTTGTTTGAACTAAATATAGGATGTTATTATTGAAGTGAATGTGAGTGTTTTTTTTTTAACCGATAAAATAGGTAAGAAAGCAAATAAAGCATTTCAATCTGTGCACATGCGCCGAACCGTGAAACCATCCCTTTAAACGCCTCTACGCTATAAAAGGGCAGGACACGCCCCCTTATCAGCACTTGGTTGGCTTGAATTTCAAACAATAATGTCGGATAAGGAATGTAACGGTCATGGAACAGAAGGGCTCCACATTTGTTGCTGGGATGACATCATGTGAACCATTTCATTTATATCACAGGCACCCCAAGCTAAGTATGAGTGTCAGTTACGTGTGGTACCGTATTTCGTAATATCAACATGGCTGCAAATATAAGGATTTCTATGGGAATCCCAATAATAGATTCAAGAAGATAATTATTCGCGAAATTTCTCAATAAAAAGCCGTACCTTATTTTCATGGTGTGCTGCTTGCTTCCTGTGTGGTTATTTTTCTGATTTAATGCGATTTAAGCTATTTCTTTGCTTCCCGTGTTTCCACTCATAAAGAGAGAGCAAGGCAAAACACTCTAATCCGGACAGCCCACCGAACGAAGCCAAAAATTCCAGGCTAAAATATCCCCACGGCCACAAATCCACGCAGAATCCAATTACAAAGGCTTAACTTTCATTTCAACTCTCGAGCCACGCAATATCGCAGCCCTGCGAGCGACGGCAGGCGGCAGTTTGTTTCCCCATGCCAATGATACGGTAAAACGATGGACGAGATCCTTGTACGATGCCTCTACGACACAACGACCGTTAAAATCGGCTTGGTAACCTCTTCACGTTGGCAAACGAAGACTCACGGGGGTACTAGAACGCAATTTGTCATGCAGAATTATTTTGGCACCATGGGTCCCCTCTGGTCGAATCGACAATACCGCATTGTCTCTTTGCTTAAGAAAGAATACAAGTAATCACTGGCATCCGTGAGATTTTCAAAACAGATCACCATATCTGTTCAAGGCATGTTGGATGCAATAACGCCATGATGAAACCACAGGTACCCCAAGCTCAAGTGATGTTTACACATTGTAATTTGAACGTAGTGGTAACTGTTGCCTAGCGAAATTATAAGGATTTGTATGGGGAAAATTCACTTCGAACTTGAACGTATAAGGAACAATATTTGAATAAAACTGGCTCACCTAAACTTCTTTGTGTGTTTACTTCTGTCTTGAATGGTTTCTGGGTCGATTCGAAGCGATTCCAGTGAGTTTTAGTTCCACTGTTTTTTTCTCCCTAAAATATCCTGTTCCAGGTGTTCAGATAGTGGGGAAAACGGGAATAGTTGGGGAAGGCGCGAAGAAAAGCAAGCGAAGGAAGCAGACTGGGGAGAAGAAGCGGGGGAACGCCTGTAAACAAACTTAACAAAAGGTTGTTCCGGTATACCGGATTCCGGTATACCCTCTGATTGGTCAATTATGACACTTTCTGTTAATACTCGAGCGCTGATGAAAAATACGATATGGCGGAGGAAAGACAGCTGTCATCGAGTCACGCTGAGATCAAAATCGTTGTAAACAAGGTACTCAAAGACTTCCCGAATATCGTATCTCTTCGCGAAGAACAGAAAGATTGCTTGAATAACCTTGTTTCTGGTAGAGATGTCATCGCGATACTTCCAACCGGCTTCGGAAAGAGCTTGATTTTTCAGCTCTTTCCACGGATAATGAAAGCAATGAACGGAAAAGATGGTGCCGTTTTGACGATCCTCGTTGTTACGCTACTCGTAGCTATCATGCCGGGATCAAGTGGAGCAATTGAATCGAATTGGAGTTACAGCAACAGCCATAGGATTGGAGCAGGAGGAGGGAATGGACGAGGACGCGGCGAAAAGTGGAAAGTGTGAGATTGTTTATGGAAGCCCAGAAAGCTTGCAGTCGAGGGAATGGAGAAAGGAACTGCAAGACGGACAGTTGGGGAAGCCAATTGTAGCTGTTGTAAAAGGTGATTGGCCTAACAAAAATCCTGCTTGTCGCTAAAAGCATTTTAGCCAAGCTTTAGAGTAAGTCTATCCAACGTACGTGCCTGAGAGATTTTTCCATTTGGATCAAAATAAAGATATAACAGGCCTGTTGTTCTAAATGTTGTCGTTTCTTTGATCTTAGGACAAAATCTGTAGCTGTGATACTGACAGGAGGAATTAACGCTTTCCAGAGCCGTTCAGAATATTTAGTTGTGTCATTTGTTTGCTAGCTCTTGGCATAACAATAGAGTTTTTTGGCTCACTTTGAAAGAGTTACAAGATCAGTAGTAGCCGCTTAAGTAGGAATTATTCGCTGCTTAGGATCAGTTCATTTCTCAGTCCGTGATTTAATGTGAGCGCAAGTCTGCGGTTAGCATAACTCGCGAGATAGTGTTTCTTCATCACGGCTAAAAAAGTCTAAGATCCAAGTCTTATGCGATAGTCACGATCTATATTGGAATTGTGGCATCTTGCAATTGTTTTTAGCTTCTCAGAGTTTATTCTGCGTTTAAGGTGATGTGTTTCTAGGAGCTAGCCAGTACACTGTATCTCCATTGTCAGAAGTATGGTGTCATTGCATCCGGTTTGAAATATTTGAATCTCCAGCATGACAGCTGGTTTGTAACTCATACAGACGCAAGTGGTTTCTTTTGTACACTCCTTATGAGATACGAGAGAATTTGCCAACGTGGATCTTGAAAGTGTCATATTTCCCGGGAAATCAAATCCTGGGAAATCTAATCCGGTTGTAATTGACATATGATTGACAACTGAGTTGGCGGTCTAACAGTGGGCGGAATAACCTTTTGTTGAGTTTGTTTACAGGCGTTCCCTCGTCTCCCCGCATTTTTTCGCTCGCTTTTCTTCGCGCCTTCCCCAACTATTTGCGTTTTCCTCACTATCTGAACGCCTGGAACAGGCTATCCCTAAAAGATATAGAAGGTAGGAGACTCGAGTGTGGAAGCCCAGCAGATCGACTGAAGGAAAACAGCCATAAATTCGTCCCAAAAGCTCCGATCGCCTGGAGATTCTACCTGGAGCACCTCTGTTACTTGCTTTAGTCATTGCTTCCCTTCATCGGATGAAAACGTCCGCCGAATCGAAATTTAAGCCCGAAAATCACACAAGTCTTTTCCATCGAGAGCCGTCGAAAGGTTTGTTGACCTGAAAATAGCTTAGCGACCCGGTCTTTTGGTTCAAATTACCTGCACACCGGGTTGGTGAAAGGATAATGTTCACTGCAACAATAATACTCACCCTGGTCTCTCTTTGATCTTTTAGGGCCATGGGAGGAAGAAACAGTGGAACTAAACCTCGCTGGAATCGCTTCGAATCGACCCAGAAACCACTCAAGACACAAGTAAACGCACAAAGAAGTTCAGATGAGCCAGTTTTATTCAAATGTCGTTCCTAATTTTACCCTCAAATTCGAAGTTAATTTTCCCTATATTTCGCTGTTACGCAACAGTTACCACTACGTTCAAATTACAACACTTAAACATCACTTGAGCTTGGGGTACCTGTGGATGAAACAACGGAGGTCCTTCTAGCTCCAAGAAACACTACTCAAAAACAGAATTAAACAAGGAGCTAAAACATAAAAACTGCAAGACAAGAAGTCTGGATTCTAATTGAGACACGGCAGCTTCAGACTTGGATCTAAGACGCTTACATCCGTGAAAATGATCTACTTTCTCACAAGTCTAGCACACCGCAGACTTAGACACTAAATCCCGGGCTGAGAGATTGACTGATCCGCGCATTTTCGTAGAAATTACAAAAATTGCAGCCGATCACTATTTATCTTGCAACAAAAGTTAGCCAAAGACCTAACATATGCTAAGAGAGCTAGCATAACGAAGGGATAGAGAAACGATAATTCTATATAAATGGATATGCACAGCAAGCTACAGCATGTACTAAACTGACCTCCTGTCATTAAAGAGATTTATGTCCCAAAGATCAAAGGGTCATACAATACATATCGAGCACTTGTCACATCTCTATTTTGGTGATCTATTCTAAGAGGAACAAATATCTCGTAGAGCTTCTTGGGAAAGCTATTCTATAGGCTTCTTTATACATTTTGCGACTAGCGGGAGTAGTGTTTGGCCAGTCACTTTTATGATACCGATTGAGACAATACGGTATTGTCGATTCGACCTGAGGGGAACCATGGTGCCAAAATAATTCTGCATGACAAATTGCGTTCTATTACCCCCGTGAGTCTTCGTTTGCCAACGTGACGAGGTTACCAAGCCGATTTCAACGGTCGTTGTGTCGTGGAGGCATCGTACAAGGATCTCGTCCATCGTTTTACCGTTTCATTGGGGAAACAAACTGCCGCCTGCCGTCGTTCACAGGGCTGCGATATTGCGTGGCTCGAGAGTTTAAATGAAAGTTAAACCTTTGTAATTGGATTCTGTGGTGGATTTGTGGCCGTGGGGATATTTTAGCCTGGAATTTTTGGCTTCGTTCGGTGGGCTGTCCAGATTAGAGTGTTTTGCCTTGCTCTCTCCTTATGAGTGGAAACACGGGAAACAAAGAAATCACTTAAATCGCATTAAATCAGAAAAATAACCACACAGGAAGCAAGCAACACACCATGAAAATAAGGTACGGCTTTTTATTGAGAAATTTCGCGAACAATTATCTTCTTATATCTATTATTGTGATTCCCATACAAATCCTTATATTTGCAGCCACGTTGTTGGTACCATACGTAACTGACACATACTGAACTTGGGGTGCCTGTGTTTATATATGTTGAATTCCAAAGCCTTAATGCAAAATATACATCGAATTAGCCTTATCCGTGCAAGCTTTTGACAAAATAATTTTAACGGAAACTTAAATATTTCAACCGAGTAATATCCAGATTCTTATTTGGCATTTTTAAACGATGACGAAGTCATCGCGTTATTGTCGTCGTGCTTTGGTGTCTGTCCGGATTACACCCAAGAAACATTGGGAACTAGCCTCGGAGGATAAGGTCACGTGACCAATGCAGCAACCACAGTTGTGTAATACCGTAGAGTTCCGATAGTAGCGACCCTCGTTACTTTCGGAATTAGCAGCCTTTGGGGGTCGCTACTTTCGAGGGGTCGTTACTTTCGGGGAACAAAAATCGTTTACAAATAAAGCTGGCGCGAGCTTTTTTTCCGAAATAAAAAATGAACAACAAAATTAAAAAAAGGACAACATTTTATTTGCATTCCATATGTATAGATTGTGTTTCATAAAAATAAGGTAACAATTTTAAATACAGCATTAATAAAATAAATCAATATCAACACTAATAAACAAATGAGACAAAATTCGTCTATCCAGTTTCATGTTTTAACTGCGACAAGGGTGGGCTCCGGATGTCTTCCTAGATTGTATTGTCAGTGGTCGGGACGAGTTGTATTAGTTTGTCTCTGAGTTCTTTTCTTAGACTTCTAACACCTTTCTTGACGGCAATTTCATAAACGCAAGGAATCTCGATGCCTCCTCCTTGAACCCATACACCTTTAGGCGCACTCCTGCTTTGGCCAGATACACGGCAAGTCATCTTGATTTCACGCTTTTCCAGCAATGGCTTGTACAGGACATCCGCTAGACTATCAGCCACGTGTCCAACTGTAGTCGCATCTTGTTCGCCGCCGTTTGTGTTTTTCATCTTCACCAATATTGTGTTACTTTCGGGGATCGCTACTTTCGGGGGAGTCTTTACTTTCGGGATTTACTAGCGGCCACAAAAAATTGACGTTACTTTCGGGGGGTCACTACTTTCGGGGGGGGGGGGGGGGGGTCGTTACTGTCGGAACTCTACGGTATATCTTCTCATGCATATCACGAGTATCGGTGTCAGCCAGGACCTTAGGCCCAGTAATGACCATTACGCTCCGCGCGCCCCTGTTATTGTTATTTATTTGAACACGGGATCGAGACATTGTTTTTATCACGCAATGCATAATTGTGACTACTGGATCTTCAACAGGACATTCTGGTATAAAAAGGGCTTAACCCGGGGCCTGACCTGGCCATTCTCACCTTCGGTTTTCATTCAAACACAAAAGAATCAACAACTCACAAACATACGTTATTCCTTCGACCATAAGTACAAAAATTGAAACTGTTTGGGAAAAAAGTCATTTTACCAATGAAAGTTCTATCACAAGTCCTTGGCTACTTCTGGTATTATATTATTTGCTGGGGCGATATTCTGGTTTGATGAGCTTTTCTAAGCAAATTTCATTTACAGGACGCTCTGGTCAACGGCATACACCGACTGAAAGACGCCGAAATTTGTATTTCACACCGACCCTTTTCTAGTGGAACTTCGCATTGAAATCGAGTGCTTCACTGATTTTATCAGAGCACCTCTGACCTATTGATTTAACGCCAAATTGAAACTCGTCATCGCTTCTTACGCATTGCGTACCTATTTTAAAAAATACTGTAGCGAAAACTGAATACACAGAGTACCTATAGTACGTACGTACACCCAAGAGACCTGAATCAGGTTCTCATATGATTACTCCGTCGTACGTGTGATACTCGAGACTTAAACCCGCTTTCTTCTGACCTTTTTTTTTATTCTCGATAAAGCCACGAAAATTTCGGTGCCTAAAATGTAACTGTTTTGTTTATTTATGGTAATTAATTTTAGTACGAGTGCTTGTTTCTAGACATTTAGCGAAACTCCTGTATTTAAAGACCAAAACTTTATAATTATTACGCCTCACCACGCCTTGAAACCTTCAATAACTTACTTGGTAGACACAACGCCTGAGCTCCCTTGTCATTTGCACAGTCATACTCTCCATCAGTGCGCTTGCAAGATGCCAGGTCAGATTCACGTCCACTGCAAGACACTTTAGACATCAAGAAAGGAATTTCCTCTTCCTTGACTTCGGAACCAATAAATTCTGCCTGTGTACCTTGAAAGCCCAGCTGATTGCAAACGACTTTTGCATCGTCGATATCCCATTCCGTTTGGCAGATCTTGCCCCACATTCCCAGGTAAAAAACTTCTACTCTTCCACCAAACTCGATGTTTGCTCCATTTAGGCGAACAGGAACTAACATGTGTGAAAAATAAAAACACTGTTAGTATTTGGGTAACCCCTACTTAAACATTGTTCCAAAACTGTGGAAATGTTTATAAATGCAAGATAACGACAGAGGCGTGGTACTCCGTTTGCCACGTGTATTCAATTAATGAATATATGCACTTCCCTTAACAGCTAACATTACCAGTCAGCAATTTTTACTTATGTAATACCGGCCATAGTTGTCTACTGCATGTTTGCAGGTAAAAATACAAAACAGCTTATTCTGCTCTTATCTCACGCGACCGAAAACCAATCAGCTCATTGGCTCTAAACGAAATCAGGTGCCGTGTAATGTTGATATATATATATATATACGCTCACTGTTCATACAGTTTGAGCACTCTCTGGATTGGGTGGAGAGCCTCGTAAGAGGTGTTCACTATTGGCATATTGCTTCGCTCACTGCTCGCAGTTTGAGCACTCTCGTGACTCCACAATGCAATCCAACAATGTGTAACCGTACATCCTGTGCCCAAGTTCAGGAGTTGCCATAAAGCCATTATGGTAACAACCGGGAGGGCACATTGTATACATGATTGTATATATATATATATATATATATATATATATATATATATATATATATATATATATATATATATATATATATATATATATATATATATATATATACACTAAAAGGCTTCTTTAACCCGCTATGGTATTCCTCATCCAAATATCGGTTGCAAAATGTGCCTGCTTTTTGATGCTGCGGGTGTTACGGTTAAAAGATGCAAAATACAATAAACAATAACATCCATATCCAGACCACAACACAATAGGTAACTTAGAATGGCTTCTGCAATTCCAAAAAATACGCCCCAAACGTTTATCGCATTGTAAGAGCATGACATCCTATATACCTTTACATGACTGAAGACGCCCTTTCCTGTTATTGGGGCACTTGTGAATCACTGGTGTACAGTTACGGTGAGTGGTTGTGTTTGAGCCATTTGTGCCTTGTTGTCGAGTGCTATTGTCATTAGGGCCATTGTTAAAGTATCCCATTACCCTGCAAGTCAAATTGTCTTCAGCGTCATCCCAACTTGCGGTGCAAAGTTTTTCCCAGGTGTTGTTCTTGTTAATTTCGATACTTCCAAGAGATGGGATCTCCTCTGTCCTAAAGCGCACTGGAAACGCTAATAAAAGAAATATTGTGATATGTATTAGAGCTACTGTTTTTTTTTTTGCTCTCAAAAATCCCTAAGCGGCCTTCCCCCTTCAGCAACCATCTTCTTGAAATTCCATTAAATTTTGAAACATTTCTCAATCAAAAGTTGTGTGGAATGTTTCATAAGCGAACATCTTTCCCAAGCCCCCACTTAAAATCATCCGGATATTTTAATTAAACAGGACACTCAAAATAAGCGTAAACATGCCTGTCAAAAATGGTTGCCATGGAGATATAATAATAACAATAATAATAATAATAATACTAATATTTTTATAGCGCCAAATCCACTGATTGCCCATGGCGCTTTACAATAAGAATATTAAAAATAGATAAAATATACATTAATTAATAAAAATTGATTTAAAAAAATACATCAATCAATAAAACTAGATTAAAAAATACATTAATCAGAAATTAAAAGAAACGCTAAAAAGCTTGTTTAAAAAGGTATGTTTTTTTAAAGTGCCTATGAAATGAAATTTACGACCCGTTTTTTATACTAAAAAATTGAAGTCCATGTTCCACTGATTCATAATTTTCCAATTTAAATTCTGGTCAAGCAACGAAAAGTATTTTTTTGGACACCCAAAGTTGGTCAAACATGAACTTTTCGTGTCCTGGGGCCTGGAACTAGTAAAAAAAAGAAACATAGAATGCACGATCACTGCAACAAACCGTTCAGAATGGCCGGATCTGAGTTTCCAGACCAAGATCAGTATTAATACTTGAAGTGAAACAAAAGAAACGGCAAACTGATCCTTATACGGCAGAAAAACAGAAGCAGAAGCAAATAACATGGTGACGTCATCAGTTGTGCAACAATGCCGAAAATGTGGTGTCGCTGTCAGACTTTTCAGTATTTCTCGTGAACAAACCACTTTTTTAGCTATATTTTTGCAGTTTTGCTCAGTTGGAAAGTCCCCCGACGATGAATTTTGACCATCATGTTGACTACGAAGTTCTGCACAACTGTTGACGTCACAATTCCTAATTGGCATATTTGGCCGCGCGCTGGTTGTCCCATATTTTTGGCTCAAGTAGGCCAACTTTGAGGTAAGAAAATAAAAAATAGATTGCGCACTTATATAATCATAACTTAACTAGAAAAATTATGGACGAGTAGGAAATTTCATTTCATAGGCACTTTAAATGTCCTTTAAAAACGTCGATGGAATCATTAGCCCTAAAGTTAAAAGGAATAGTGTTCCATAGTTTTGGTGCTGCCACAACAAAGGCTCTTTCTCCATATGTTTGTAGTCTAGCTTTTTTGAGTTGCCAAGAGTTGCTGAGACGATGATCTTAATATACGCGAAGAAGTTTGGTATTTGAGTAAGTCTCTGATGTAGCGAGGTGCAACACCATTAAGAGGGCTAGCTTTGAAGGCCAAGAAGAGAATCTTGTAGATTTGATACGCCTTAGTGGACAGGTAGCCAGTGGAGTTTCTTCAACACAGGGATTATATGATCGAATTTCCTGGTGCGCGTAACAATTCGAGCTGCTGTATTTTGAACGGATTTTAATCTTGAGAGTAGATGCTGTGGATGGACATATAGCAATGAGTTACAATTATCCAATTGCGAAGTAATGAAGGCACGAAGAACAACAACAACAACAACAACAACAGTTTATTCTTTGTAGAACAATACAAGAGTTGGATGGTTTGGTTTGCCCTGCAAATAGCTGTAATGCTACAGATAGTAATGTACTTTATAATTTTGGCGATATTTCTTATGTGGTAATGAGAAGACTTGCAAATTGTTTTGATATGTTCTTCAAGGTTAAAGCACTGATCAAAAATGACACCAAGATTATGAGCTGTGGCTGCTGGTATGATTGTAACATTCCCAACTTGAAGAGACTCTAAAGAAGGCCTAGGGCTGTATCTTGAGCTGCTAAGAAGAACTTCAGTCTTACCTTGATTTAATTTAAGGTGGCTCCATATAGTTTTTTGGCGTGTGAGGCATGGGCACGAAAATGGCGGGAGTGCGTGTTTGTTTATTTTGATGACATCACGGAAATAATAAGCAAATTTTCACCGGTTTTCCGTGGTGTGAACTCTTATTTACCACGATTTACGTCATCACATGGTCAAAATGATGTGGACTCGCGAGGCGCAGCCGAGTGAGTCAGCAACAAATTTTGACCATGTGATGACGTAAATCGTGGTAAATAAGAGTCCACACCACGAAAAACCGGTGGAAATCGTTTTTTTTACCATAATATTTAGAAATTGCGTGATGTTAGCATCAGCACCGTTGTCTGCACTCTCATTTACCACCCGCATCGACCAATCAGATTGCGGGATTACAGGCAATTGTGGTAAAAAGAGTTTTTTATGGTAACTAAAACGTTTATTGCGCGCATTCAATACGGTAAATTTTTTATAAAAATTGACAAACTGCTTGGATTTTCTTGGTTCTCGATCACAAAAAAAAGACAACAATTTTTGTACATACACAAACCCAATAAACGTAAAAAACTAAAAGTGAGTAAATTGCCGAAAATTATGTACCGATTTTTTTATGGCTTAACGCTTTGTTAGATGAGACTTACTGGAATGTTTCTACTGTTTCACCAAAAATCGTGAATATTTACCGTGTAAAAACCGAGAAAATCCGTTGATAGGTTCGCCAACAATTCAATCATTGGTTACCATGGTAACGAGACAAGATTGCCAAATTAGTCTCTGTAAACGAGAAAGCCTTAGCTATCTGTATGTGTATATTATGCCTGGTATATCGCGAAACAACAGAAATGAGATCGTGTATATTTTATTTGAAAGACTGGCCAATAACTATATGGAGCCACCTTAAGCTTGTTGGTTACCATCCAGTTGTCAATATCATGGTCACATTGTTCATTATATATATATATATATATATATATATATATATATTAGTACTTTTATATCTCACCATTTGATCAGGACTGTCAGTTTTAAATGCCATATAATGTCAACAAGAGGAGAGGTTTAATTAGAGTAAGTACAAACGTGGGCCAAGGACTGATCCCTGTGGGACGCCACGTTTCACGAAACGTTGAGATGACCTGCAATTGTCAACATTAACAAATTGTGTACGTGTTGTTAAATATAATTTAAGCCAAGCAAACACTGTTCCCTTGATTCCAAAAACGAGTAGATATCCTTGATTATAACATGGAATGGTCTACAGTGTCGAAGGCGGCAGATAAGTCAAGTAGAAGAAGAACAACGGATTTATTATTGTCGATGATCGAGATTAAAGTAGGCAAGGTGATAGTGAGGCAGTTCTTCAGAACAGATGCAGGTAGTGGATCAAGTTCACATGCTTTTTCACCTGAACCAAAGTAACTTGTTGAAAGTTGTGAATCTCCGCGGGGCACATACGGCTATCAGTGGTATGTGGAGAGTTGAGGTCGTTCTCAATAGTTCTTTCTATGAGGACATTATGTATCTTGTCAATCTTGCTGATGGAAAAATCGTTAAAAGTATTTCCAAGGCTACTGGAATCAGGAAACTGGGAAGACTTTCGTTGTTCTTTCTGTTTCTGTAGTAACTTGTCAACTGTTTTAAATAGCATCCTCTGATCACGAGTTTTCACTAATAACGGTAGTGTAGAAAGCTGATTTCGCTGAATCGATTAAATTGTTGACCACATTACATTGGTGAGGGTATAGTTCGCGATCACTACGGAGTCGTGTAGAGCGCCACCAGGGGCGGATCCAGGATTTTTCTTAGGAGGGGGTGCACCTCTAAGGAATGACGTAACTGAAGGGTGACGTAAACAAATTTTAAAAGCGAACAACGCAGACTAGGTCATCTCGGAGGGGGGGGGGGTGCGGGGGGGGGGGGGGGGGGTGCGCACCCCCTGCACCCTCCCCCTAGATCCGCCCATGGCCACTGTCTTTCAAGTTTTGTTCTAATGCGTTTCTTTTGGGCAATCTTAGTTGAGTACCAGGGTGCTGATGGAGGAACTTTAACTACACGTTGCTTGGGAGGTGCATGACGGTCTAATAAAGAGCGCAACGGCACATTATCATATTGGTCTACTAAGATATCTAAATCGATCAGCAGATGGTTTCATAATAAGAGACTCTGAGAGGAATTGGTAATGTCATTACAGAAGGTGTTATTATCAATTGCGTGAAGTTTTCGGTAGTAGTTAACAAGTTTTTTTTCTTGAATTGAGGTTTCTGTAACGACAAATTAACTTTTACGGCGGAATGAGACGAGATCACCGGATCAAAAGTGGAGACACCGATGACAAGTGCATCATTCGATCTAGTTACCACAAGATCAAGGGTATGACCGCCAACGCGAGTGGCTTCAGTAACTTGCTGTATGAGATTGTAGGACTCCAGAATTTCCATGAACCTTTCTGCCTGGAAATTGTCACCATTATCGACATGCAACTTTAAGTCGCCCATTATCAGTAAACCTCCAGGTGAATCAGCTATCTGTTCCATGAGTTTTGAGAATTCTTCGTAAAATAAGTCGTATGATGAATGGCCATGCAGGGGCGCGATAGATTACTTTGAAGACTGCGAAGGCGGGCATTCGTGTATTCAAAAGGTTCAAAATTGTCATTAAAGGGACACTGTCCCGGCTGAAATAACGTGTTTGTCATGAACTGTAATCCACTTCGATCCTTGCAATCCTGCACTTTATCTCCAAACTACTGCTTTTGTTTTGCTCTATAGAATATTTTTATCCATTTGAGTTGTATATTTGGTGGTATCTGGCGATATAACGTGGAAACAAGTTAAGATAAATATGCTATTTCGGCGGCGGGACAGTGTCCCTTTAATCTGGTTGTTGATATCCAGACTTTCTTTAAACAATAAGACAACGCCACCGGCGCCAAGGGAGTATGATCTCGGGACATGACGAAATCGCTAACCAGTGGGGCACAGAGTACCGATTTCTATTTCATCAATGTTGCCTGGTCGAAGCCACGTTTCAGTTATTGCCAGAAAATCGATATCATGACCAACAACAAAGTCTTTCACCTTCATGGCCTTGTTTTTCACCGATCTAGTATTCACTAGGCAGAAATCAAATGAACACGACATAGGTGTTGAAACTTGAAATTTTCTCCTCTTTCAGCCATCACCTGCAAAATTTTCTGGGTAATTCTGCTGACCTGTGCATATGGCTTGCGCATATATTTTGCCTGTTCCAAATGCGTTAGCTAATGGTCACATCAGTGCGTTACCCATGGGGACGGTTTTGGAGGGAGGGGAGGGTAGGGAGTTGGACGCAGAGGATTGGGGATGGGGGGAGAGAATCGGGGGAGCGAAAAGTGTACGAGTTGGCTCGTAGGAGCCTTTGATTATTTTGGGACGCTAGCGTCTTTAGCCGCAGTGATTTTTTTTTTCTTGGCATATATTTTGATTTAATTTTTATGTACGAAACGCATGACAACCAGGTTTTAATAAGCATGCTAACCAATATGTTTGTTAATTAGTTTTTTTTTTTTTTTTTTTTTTTTTTTTTATTTATTATTTTTTTTATTAACACAAATACAAGTGCTTCTTTACATGTTACTTTACACTACTTATACTACTTACGATATTAACGATAAACACAAAGGCAAACAGACATCAATAAAAACTACTAACTACATGTATTACAAAAAAAAAAAAAAAAACCTTTTACGCATTACACATTACCGACCATTTTTTATAAAATTCACTTAAGGTTCTGTTTTTGGTGCAAATATATTTCTCTGTTTCAAATTTAATATTTATCCTTAACTTAAACCCAGCAATAATAGGACGGGTTTGTGATCTTCTGCACTCCCATATATATAGTTTTGCTATTATTAGAAAGTAGTTCAGTAAAGGGCATTGTACAGCTATAATTCCTAATAGGACATCCTGTAAACTAAGGCTAATCCATTCATTTGACAGCAGATAATAATAAAATTCAAAGTCCTTCCAGAAAAGTTTAACATATACACAATCAAAGAGAAGGTGAATAAGGGTTTCAGGTTTCGACTTACAAAAGGAACATTTATCATCAGATAGATATCCTATTTTGTATAGCTTAGTGTTAGTATATAATATGGAGTTGAGGACCTTGTACTGAAAAGCCTTAACATAGGATTCTGAGCATATGATGTGTGGTAAAAGAAATGCTTTTTCCAGTTGGTCTTCCGTCAAATTAAAATCTCGTTTTAAAATCGAGGTGTTTTTTGAAAGTTGTGCCTTTTTACTTATGAGCAGTGAATAATAATCTTTTGATTTCTTCTTTAAAATGTCAAAATCATTATTCTTAATTATCACAGAGGGTGGCAATGTCAAAAAGGTGTAATCCTTTGTTCTAAAGTTGTCTCTCAAGGCGGCAGGTACAGCAAGTCTAAGACCTGCCCATGTTAAAAAATTAGTTTTTTCGATCTTTCTTATAATAATACTATACGACTCTGCAATACTCAAATCAAATCGGAGATCGGAAACCAAAAGGAAACCATTATCGACAAATGCTTTATAAAAAATTGACTTATTGTTTATCCGAATATCTTTATTATTCCAAATAATATTATACCGCATTTTATCTGTAGAATAATTCTCACGAAAAGCGACCCACCATTGAAGCAATTCGGAGTAAAAACGCGATGTAACTACAGCGTCTTTTACATCATAATTACAATGAAATAGAAAAAGGCCCCCATAGCTTTTAAGTTGATAACACAAGTAATTCTTCCATGTGCCGTCGTTTTCGCTGAAAATTCTCTTTAACCAGGCAAGTCTTAAAGATTTGACCATTGTTTCCAAGTCAATCATTTTCAAGCCGCTTTTTTGGTAGTCATTTATTGTTGACAAACGTGTAACCTTATCAACACCTTTCCATAAAAATTTAAATATCAATTTATTCAATTCCTGAACCACCCACTCTGGAGTGGCTAATAGTGATGCCACGTAAACAAATTTTGGGATAATTAAGGATTTGATAACAGTGATCTTTCCGTAAAGGGAAAGACCACGTGCAGACCATATGTTTACTAGTTTTTTAACGCTGTCTAATCTTTCTATAAAATTTTTCTCATGTAATAATTTTTGATCATAAGTGTAATAGACACCGAGAGCTTTAATTGGTTCATTTGACCATTTAATATCAAAGGGTTTCGATTTGTTTTCTTTTAAAGAGCCGATCCACATTGCTTCCGTTTTTGTGGGGTTGACGGCTAAACCTGAGATCTTCTTAAATTCGTCTAGCAGCCTAAAAAGGGTTTGCGCTGAATCGATATCTGAAAGGACCGCAGTTGTGTCATCTGCATATTGAAGTAATTTTGTTTCTTTCTTGTCGATTGTAATACCTTTTATCATTGGGTTTTGTCTTACTGCGATAGCTAAGGTTTCAACAGCTACTACAAAAAGATACGGAGAAAGAGGGTCCCCTTGCCTAACTCCTCGTTCGATTGTGAAGAAATCAGAGGTTGTACCATTGTTGATAATACAGCTTTGTATATTTTCGTAGAATGAAGATACCCATCTAATAAAGTTCTGACCGAAATTAAAAGATTCTAGACAACTTTGTAAATAATTGTGTTCCAAACTATCGAACGCCTTCTGAAAATCGATGAATATCAACAAACCAGGAATGTTTTTTTCAGCAGTAAAGTCCATTATATCAAAAATTGAACGCACTGTTTCGCCGACGTAGCGGTCTTCTATAAATCCAGTTTGATTGTAATGAATTATGTTTGGAAGAACATTTTTTATTCTAGCAGCTATCACCTTAGTCATTATTTTCGCATCTACATTTACCAAAGAAATCGGCCGCCAGTTTTCCAAAAAGCATCGATCTTTTCCTTTCTTTTCAATGAGCGTAATTACTGCTTGCTTTTGAGAGTGAGACATCTCACCTTTTACGAAGCATTCATTAGCGCAGCGAATAAAGGGCTCACTAAGTAAAGACCAAAATTTTTTATAAAATTCGATAGGAATTCCATCGTTCCCAGGAGTTTTATTATTTTGGAAGCTTTCCAAGATAACTGCACATTCTTCTATAGTGATTACACCTTCGCAGGACATTTTTTGTTTTTCTGACAGTTTAGGAATGTTTAAATTTTTTAGAAAGGATTTAATTTCATGCAAATTTTCATTATTCCTGTTCCTACTCGAATACAATTCTTGATAGAAACGCCGCTGTTCGGACAAGATCTTTGAGGGGTCCGTTGTAACCGATCCATTAATATTTAATTTTCTCATATGTTTTTTAACATGATTTCTTTTTTCTAGATTCAGAAAGTATTTGGTACTTTTCTCGCCATACTCGTGCCAACGGGCTCTCGCTCGTATAATTATTCCTTTAACTTTTTCCTCATAAAATAATTCAAGCATATCTTTAGCAGAATTAAGAAGATTTGCATTGAAAATACTAGGTTCTGTTTCAAAAGCACACTTTGCATTGGCGAGTTGTTCCTGAAGTAGCTTTTCTCTTTCACTTCTTTCCCGTGCTTTTCTTTTGGAATATTGAATTGTGTGAGCTCTTATATTGTATTTTAACCAGTCCCAAATACTTTGACAGTTCGAAAGCTCCTTACGACCTTCAGCTTCCCATATAGGTATCTTCTCCGAAATATCATTAACATAATCTTCATCATCTAAAACAGAACAATTCATTTTCCAGATACCTGGGCCTTTGATCTCATCAAATTTGTTTACAATTTCAAGAATAATTGCTGCATGATCTGTTCTAATTGCCGGGATGATATCTGCTGTTTTAACTAAATCGTGTAAAGAATTTGCGATCAGCCAATAGTCTAAGCGGCAAAAGATCGTAGGTGAATTTTGACTCCATGTAAAGCTCTTTTTCTGAGGATTCTTAACCCTCCATATATCAACAAGATCAAACTCTTCTTGTAGATTATTGATGATTGATATAACAGATTTTCTTGGACTCAAGAGGCCTCCTTTCTTATCCATAGATGGATTAAGAGGACAGTTAAAATCTCCACCCATAATAATATTTTCTTCTTCGTCAAAATTATTATTCCGCAAAACCACGAGAAGATTGTTGAAAAAGCTCACGATATTCGAGTCTTTATTCGGAGCGTAGATGTTGATTAAAACATATATTTTGTCATTAAATTCTGCTTTTATTATGACGTATTGTCCTAGAGGGTCCAACACTTTTGAATGAATTGTGCAATCAACATCCTTTTTAACAAGAATTGCTACCCCGCGTGAGTTAGAGGTCCCATGGGCCATAATAATATCGCTCCCCCATTCATTTCTCCAACACGTCTCTGAGTCTATTTTTGAGTGGGTTTCTTGCAGGAAAAAAAAATCTGCTTTCTGTTTTCGGCACCAAGTGAATATGGTTCTCCTTTTCTTAAAATTCCCAATGCCCCTTACATTTAGGGAAACTAATTTACACGTGCTAACGGACATTTCATAAAAACAAAACTAAGCCTGGGCTTGCAGAAGAGAACAAAAGATATAATAAAAGAATGGTTCGCTAGGTTTTTACAACATATAAATAAGAATGAATTGTTCTTCAGAAGACAGGAAATTAATGCGAAAAAAACCATCGGTATTTTAAAATAATAGAATCCATTGCCTTTTACATATACAACACAGAAAAGGAACAAGAGGAAAAAACACGAAAATACACCTACCTCATGTCCCAGATTAATTATATCCATCTACTAGCAACCTTATTCCTACGCGAAAAGAAAGCTCCTTTGGCGAAAAAAAATATATATATAATCAAAATAAATGCGATGTTCATAGAGCAAATAAAGCTTACAAAAGAATAATTATCTACGACAATATGTTATTTTAATGCGAAAGAACGAAGAAAAAATAAACATCCAACATAATATTGAAAGAAGGCAAAATCTTATAACTTCACCAGAAGATATTTTAGTCGCCGGTGGGCAAACCGCCGGTGTCAATAATTAAGCTTAGTCTCAAAAGGTTCAGAGTCATCATTTAACATATTTAACATATTTACCATCAATATAAAGTTTGTCCGGTTCGGACTTACTGAAATTGGCCCGTCTACCTTCTTTCCTTGCCTGTTTTAATTTCTCTATCTGCGCTTTCCTCAAAAGATGTAGTTCTTTTGGGATGTCCTCAAACATTTTAAAATTTGTGCCCTTTAGGTTTCGCCCTTGTTTGAAGACTCGCTCCTTGTCTGAGAATCGTAGAAACCGAGCAATAATCGTGCGGCCGTCGTTACAGGTATCATCTTTTGGCTTGCCTAGCCTGTGGACCCTCTGAAATTCAATTTGTTTGGCGTTCTCAACTCCAAGCGTATTTTCAAGAAAGTTAACAAGAACATCTTTAGTATCTTCACTTGTAGTTTTTCCTGCTTCAGCGCCGTTCTGAAAGACTTCTGGAATTCCTTCGAATTTCAAATTTTCACGTCGGCTGTAGGCCTCTAAATAAAGGATTTTCTTTTGACATTCACCTAATTCCTTAGTACGCTCGTCGAGAGTTGTTTGGAGTCGGTTGAGCTCGCTGTCGACAAATTGGGAGTTGGTTTCCATACTATCAAATTTTCCTTCGAGCTTTTTCTGTTTATCTTTGACTGATATAACATCTACTTCCACAGAAGTAATCTTGCTTTGCAGTGTTTTAACAGTTTGACTTATTTCTTCCATCTTTAAGTCCATACTCTTCAGCCTCGAAATTATAAAGTCTAGTTTTCCCTCGATACCTTCGGCGGCCATTGTTTTCTCAGCGACACTTGAAGTTATCACGTCCGGCGATGAGGACTCTTTGACTCGTTTTTCTTCAGGTGACGTTTCAGTTGAACTACAGGATGAGCCCTTGCTAAATTTTCTCTTAGGAGTAACAAATACGGAGGAAAACTCCATAAACACCGAAATAGGATACGCCGCCAACGGAGCATTCAAAAACCCGTCCTCACTCCATGACGTACTCACCAATCTTCCATGTTTGTTAATTAGTGGTTGAAATATTTGACATATTTGTTAATTAGTGGTTGAAATATTATTCCGTGTTTTTATATCTTTACAATTTTCGTCCTTGTATTTTTTTTAAGTAATTTTGCATCAGTAAAGCTGCTTTTTCTTTACACATTAATGGCGCCACTTTAAGTCATATGGCATCATACTCAAAGCACGACCATCTCATCTCGTACAGGACACGTTCCGCGATCTCTTGAATTCAGAGGCTTTTTTAAATATCGCAGCACGTCAAAATCTAAGCATGCAAGGGAATGGGGAGGTAACGCCCCCTTGTCCCACGATGGGGTTACAAAATTGCTTGTTCGTCTGAGGACCAATTGTCTTCGAGGTACAGGGAGAGAGGGGGCGCGGTACTAGAAGGCATAAAAAGCCCGATCTCAATATGGTTAGTTAAGCCAAACGCGATGGTTATCAGGTGATGTTACAGCCGTTTATAGTAGATGCTCATCAATATATACAATAAATATACTTAATTCAATAAAGGTTGCTTTGGCAATTGGTCATTGGTAATTGGGCATTGGCATTTGGGCATAAGGAACACAATGCAATGCTTTGCTTGAGTGACCGCCAAACAATAGCTTCCCAATGCCCAATTACCAATGACCAAAGCAACCTTTTTTGAATTAGGTATGTATGGATAATGTTTTAACGTCATGCTATTCTATGTTCAAGAAAATTTGTTAATAGCACACCACAACACGGGTTACACTACGCAAAAAAGCTAAGTGCTATAAACAATGTTGCGGTTAACAAAAATACGTCCTGCAGTAGATGAATTTGAAAATGTCTAAATAACCGGTTTAGATTGCAAAACAGTAAGCAAGATCCGCTTTTAATGAGCAAATAAGTCTCAAGTTATTGTCACGTTTAAATATAATTTTTGAGTTCGTGAATGGATGTTGTATACCTGTAAGATCGTAACGGAACGAGACATAACATTGAAAATTATAGGCGTTTGTTTTCATCAAAGGCAGTTGTCGCCGATTGATCCAAAAATCGCAGGACGAGAAGAGTAATCCACATATCGATTTATGGTGACTGCGCGACTATAGACACCTTAAGATCCGTAGTGTAGCAGCTGCTCGGAAGATCAGTCGAGATTGGTTAAAACAAACAATAGTTTTCATTGTCGACTCGTTCAATTGTTTTATTTCTAATTGTTTCTCGTTCTATTGTATCCATCCAATTGGGTCAGATCTTACGGCAGCTGCTACATGGTTAAGATCGAAGTTTCCCGCGGACCGCAAACCGCGGTTTGAAGAGTTTGCCGTTTGCAGTTTGTGGTATGCTCTTATCTGCAATTAAGATTCAGGTCCATTTGAAATTCTAATTTTTCACTAGACAATCTGCTTGATGATCATGCGTGAGTTAATTATCTTACAAGGAAAGGATTAAAAAATGTGGTTTTAATAAACTGATAGAGAACAGACAATACAAATCTTCAACCATTCAGCTGGTAAAGTTGGATTTTTTCCCCGCGACTTCTCTACACAAGATGTCATAAAACGTGCTTGCCCAGCAAAAGGGAGGCATGTTCTAGAAATTAAAAATGATGTATGGCATAATTTCACTAAAATCTGTTATTTGAAAAAACTCTGCATCGAAAATTGTGAAAGAAAAGTTATTTTTAATGTTGAACCTGTGCCACGAGCGGCGCCATGTTTGTTTTTCATTCAACTTGTACCACCTGAACTATTTGTTAAAATTTGCCAGCTCTTCTTGTTGTGGATAAAAAAAAAGCACGAACTCAAGTCGTTCTGATAAAAAGTAAACGTTTTTGGAGCTTTGAACGTGAGTTTTCGATGAATAAGTAACACTTCGCGGGAAATCACTTACCTCTCTGGCAAACCTGACGGCAAGAGTGAGGTCACGTGGCGGTTTGCGGTCCGCGGGAAACTTCGATCTAAAGTGTCTTATATTAGAGGGCGTACTCTTTGTACTGTTGCCAGTCGTTAGATAAGAAATTGATCTATTAAACCCACTTATAATAATTTAGTTTCATTTAATTAATTTCCGAGTTTGTAATCATTTCCTAAAAGAACTGACTTCTGCGCGGTCGTCTGACTATGTTAATTCTCCAATATATGATAACAACCTCTGCACTTAACCGTATTTCCACTACACGAACTGCGGAAATATTCATCGATTCTCCCATTCGTTCATTGTCCTGAATCTGAGAGTCTGATATTCATTATGAACACAAATCGTTACATTTGTTAAGTCGTTAAACCGATCTAAGCATAATTAATTTTGTTTCATTACAACGACATTCAACAATCTTCACTGACAGTTTATAGTTTTGGAGGTTGCGTTTGGAATCCTGAAATGATCTCTCAATTCCACATTAGACATAGAGACATGTACCTTCATGGCAGCTTGACATGTTTCCACACTCCCTCACAACTACTCTGGTTCCATTGCAAGTTTCGCCGCCGTATCTAGGTTTTGGACTCGCACATTCTCTAATCCTGGTTTGAATGCCACCGTTAGCCTTTGTGCAAAGGCTCCATTTATTCCACTCACTCCAACCACCATCAACTTATAAAGACAAGCCAAAAACAAAAGAAAAAAAAAATCTCTCATGAGTGATACTGATTTGTTTTGTTTGTCTGTTTTTTTTTTCAGTTTTTGCTCAATGCCAATTTTAAAACTAGTAACTTTTAGAAGAGAAAGACCGGAAAAGAATCTCATTGTCAGGTTAGATAAAAAAAAAAGTTGATTTAGCACTTTAAAATTGAATATTAAACACTTGGCCTTCTTACTTGGACAGTGTTTTGTATTGCATAGTCGTGACTGAAGTGAACGGCTTCCTTCGCAATATAAACGGCCTTCCCTTCCAGGAAGAGGATTGGTACAGGTGCGGTTACGTGTCTGTGATCCACCACCACATGTCACACTGCAACCTTCCCAGGCGTTCCAATGTGACCATCCACCACCTGCATATTACAGAAAGGAACCAAAACTTATTATAACATTCTACTGCGAATGCAGTCTCCCCTTCATCTTTCCTGGCCGCGCAAAAGTTTTGCGAACGAGGGTGGAATAGTCCCTTACGGCTAATAAAGAGGAAGAGGCTCCAAGTAGCCTATACTTATTCGCATGAGACGCTAAGACGCGTTGATTAAAGCTACCAATTTTTCTGTACTCGCTTTGAATATTTAATTTATTGATTCCCGAACAAATCCACACTCGTCTACTACTTCCCAAACTGTTAATTGTTTCTGTTGCATTTGAAAATACTACTTTTAAGTGGCATTCCCGCTAAAAGTGGTCCGCTCGACTTCGCGACCAAAAATAGTTTCCCTTTATTTTTTTTGGCTGGTGAAAAGGCTTTGGTACACATGTATGAAATACACAACTTTTTTTCAAAGTCTTTATTGTCGCCCTGCTACAAGCAAAAAACGAATTCATGCCGTCTCGGCCTTTTTGACGGTGATCGGAAGACTAAAATTGATGGTTTTTGAGAGGCGCACTACGTAGAAAAAAAAATAGTTGAAGAAATTTTGTTTAGGTCAGGTTACTAAGCTAACCTTGAGTAGTTCACAGGCAAAGTGTGAAAAAATTGGATAAAATGTTAAGAAACAAGATAGCAACTTTCTTTGAAAAATACATAACCATATTGAACAACTACGGCAATTTTTAGATGGAACACTCCTTTTTTGGTGCAATTCGCGCTAATTAAGGCCGTAGAGAATTGTCGAACGGACGTTTTGGACTTTCTATTCTCAAACACCTAATCGTTGTGGTATAAAAAGCTGTTTTTATTATCATTATTATTTTTTTTGAAATCAATTCATTGCATTGATAACGTATGTAATGAATTAGTCCATATGAGCTAAACAAATTGACTCTTAAATAAAGTTCTTACTTTTACTTTTTACTTACTTATGATTCATTTCTGAAACGCAAATCCTGTGATGTATAGCGATAAGTGACTCAGACAAGCAGTTGCAAAGTTCATTCCGTTTAAAAGCGAACGCATAACACAAATCAAATCAATGTAATGACCCCCCTGCCCCATTCAATGTTGATGACTGATGGTTTGAATGCTATTTTGATGATGATGATTTGTTTATTTATCACTCTCGCAGCCTATGGCTGAATTACAGTGTAGGTCAATAATAAATATATACTAACAAATAGATAGTTTCACAGTAAGTTACTCTATAATTTAATATGATAATAAATTACTCTATAACACACACACACACACACACACACACACACACACACACACACACACGCATGAATGTATGAAGAAATAACCGAGGACTAGATGACGAGCGCTCTATGCGCATATTTTACGCTGACAAAACTGCCAAATCGGTCGGTTTTTGCCGCTATAGTGGTATGCGCTTTTGGTCTCAGATTATAGCGAGGGGACTGTCCAGTGATCTGCGAGTGTATAAGAGGGTGCAGGGGGTTTCCGGGGGCGATTTTACTTACAAACTTGGCGCATGCCATGTCCCTGCGCTCCTCTAGAGTGAACCTCTGAACCCTTTCAACCCTATTTTGGATCTGATACAACATTTGTAAGAGGGGAGGGGTTAGGTCTTGTTGAAAACCATGTTATCCTCGAAATACTCAATGTCTCAACTCTTTTTGCAATTGCTTGTAGCGTGTAATATTAGGGCGTGGAACAATAAGGCCCGGTTCAAACGTCGAACTTCACATGTGCCGAATCTAATGCAAATGAGCGAAATCTATTGTTCGTGCTCATTTGCATTATATTCGGCACATGTGAAATTCCACGTATGAACTGGGTCTAACATGAGTTGACGTTTATTAGACATTGTTACGCGCACGACTGATCGTTACACGCACGGCTAATCGTAAAATGCACAGTGAATCTTTATTTACCAAATATGCAGAGTTGAAATTTTGTAATAGTACAGCGCTGTAGGTCAGTTGTGTTAATGTGTTAATTATAGCACTTACCGAAAATAAAGTCAGCATTGTACGAGGCACTGAAACCGGTGTAAGAGACATCCTTATCTGATTTGAATATTACAAACATGTGCCTTGACAAGGAGTAGATTCCTTCCTTTGGGGGAGGGTGACCTCCATAAAACACTCCCAACACCTTCCCTTTTTCATTTTCTCCATCATACACGTATACACTGTCCGTGTTATCTTCACTTTGTAGACTGAAGTTTGTGAACGTTAAGTGGATTTGTTGCGTTGGGCTGACCGTGATCCTCCAGGAGCAGTACTGTCCATCCGGGTACTTTTGTGGATAGTTTGGTGAATGGAAAGTCCCGCTCAATCCACTTAGGGTCTTGTTACATCCTGAAAAAAGTATATAGAATTAACATGAAGTGTGTTTTATCCTGTTTACCGAACAGACAATCTGCTCCCTCCCCCAGGCCATTACAAACCCACTGCAAGCATAACGATATGGGACACAAAATAACTTTTACAGAAAGAAACTTGTAATCATAGTTAATAGAACAAACTGGTTATGAAGCTCAACAAATTTCAAAAAGAGTGTACAATTAAAGCTGCTTTGTTTTATGCTGAACGAACCGTGACCCTGTACAATGTTTTGTTTAACGTGTGAGCCCAAATGTTTCTGGTCAGTTGCTCATATGCATTTCAATAGCTTTTGTGTTTTGTGCAGGGTAAAGGCAAATGAACAAAAGAAATGGAGAACAAAAACATATAGGGTAACAAAGGACTGACTGAGTTTCATAACCACTTTATTCTATTAACTATGTTGTATTCGACTGTTTTAAGCGACCTTACCTTATATAAGTTATTTAGTACAGTGTTTAAAAAAGGAATTTGTTTACAAAAATCAAACGTTACCGACGGCAAAGTTAAAAATTAAAATTCGCTTTTCTTTTGCATACAGGTAGCCTTTAGTAAGTATACAATTGCTGTGTAGTCTTTTTCTTAAAAAAAAATATTTGTTTCCGGGAAAAACGAAAACATTTCGATTTCAGTCCCGGGTTCGATTTGGCGACACCAAACAGGCCTAAAATAAGTCATGATTCACTCGACTTGCATATCAAAACTACTGAAAATGAAAATGAAACACTTCTGGCATTCAAGAATGTCATATCCGAGGTAAGGTATGTATATCTCCATCCAGATCTGCTCTTAGATTTCTATAAAGCTTAAAACCACTATACAGCTGTAGTTTAAAACAAGCGATAGAAGGATACGGAATATTGTAATTGAAATGAATTATAAGCCCATCCCCGGCCCATGAAAACACAACAACAACAACGACAAGTTTATTAGCATTCCCAATTTACATATGGTATAGCCTAAACAAACAACATTACAACATTTTGTTTTTAAGATCAACAAGAAAAGGTCTGGGTCCCCTCCGGTGTTGAAAAGTAAATAAGACCCAACATAATGTCACCGTTTTTTAATCTCCAAACCATTTAAACGCTGTGCACCCTCCTTTTTCAATGTGAACTTTCACTTTACAGTGTATAATCAGGAAACGCCAGTGCATTGACGTCAGTGGCGGATCTCTCATTTTCACTTCCCCGCTATTCACTCCGCCCCGTCCCCCGACCCCAGACAATTGAGTCTGGATTCGCCACTAATTTTAATTTTAAAAGAACTAAAAATTGACTGACGAACACTTTTTTCTAAGCTAAAAGGGGTTTACTTACCCTGATAGTAACAATAAATAATTTTGTGGTTACTGAGTCCTGCGCCATATGGATGCGATCCTCCTTGACCGTCAAAATTATTATCATTTTCATTATCAAACTGTATCCACTCCACACTAACTACAGCCCACTTCACCTGCTGGCATTCAGCTGAATCATAAGCCAGCAGGAAAAATGGCTTCAGCGAGGGGAGGGAGATAGGATCGTTTTTATCTCCATCTGTTCTGCAGCAAAAATTAATAGCTGTGTCAAGGCCATATCTGCCATCAGGAAGTGTTCCGATCGCTTTGTTCTCGTTAGCAGAGTCTTCATCGTCCCATCTGATAAAGCCTGATCTGAGATTTGATGGGCAGGACCCGCCTTTCCTGTAAATGCAGTATTTACCTGAAAAACAAAATCAAGAGAAAAGCAATTGTTTAAAATGAGTGAGCTCTTATTCATTTTCTTCCAAAAAGGCTGGGTACTCTCCCGCTGTACAGGTCTTTTTTTAGTACAGTGAGAACAACGACGGAGCCTGCAGTAGGATCCTTTGTTCAGATGAAAGGAGAAGGAACTTAGCAGTTAGAACGTCTTAATCAAGGACGTTTTGATATGTTGATATATTTTGATTATCAACATAATATTATGATATTAGCAATGATATTATCATGATTATACTATCTAGTTTTGTCCGTAATAGCCCGCCATATAGCAAAAATGGTAATACGAAAAATAATAAATAACTGTTTTTACCTATAGGCCAGGAACCTCGTTTCATGTCAGTCGATGTGTCTGTTTTCATGCAGAACGAACGAATGATGCCCCCGTTATTTACAGTTGCGTCAAGATGGAATCTCGGTGATTTACGGTTGTTTGGATTCCTATTTTCGGTATCTTGGTATCTCTGTCCAAAGAGCCACTGGAAGCCATCGGCGTAAGGACACCCAGATGCAGCTTTAGGTATCCCGTATGAGCCGGCTGGCCAATACATGGACTCTGTAAAGGCATGTGAAATAAAAACAAAGATTAGTGTGAAAGCCAACCACCATGGCAGTTAATTGCTTTTCTCTTTGTTGTCTGTGATTATGCGCGAATCTTGACCACCAGAACTTGCATGATATAAGCGTCCGTGTTATTCCCGCTTTGCAAACTGAAGTTTGTGAACGTTAAATGGATTTGTTTCGCTGGGCTGACCGTGATTCTCCAGGAGCAGTACTGTCCATTCCGGGTACTTTTGCGGATAGTTTGGTGAGCCAATCCAGTAAAGGATTGATTGCATCCTGGAAGAAAGGTTACATAAGATTGACATGAGGTAGTTTGCGGGGCTCCTTGTTTTCTAGATATTGGACCATTACACTGTGTGTATGCGTATTTCTTAATCAAATATCTTACTTGTCCAATACTCTGACAAATTTATGGATGGCATTGTACTGTAATACATTGTGCTGTATTGTGCCGTTCTTGAATGTATTGTTAAACCATTGTTATGGTCATGTGATACAATACAATGCTATGCATAAATTTATCCGAGTATTGGATAGCCTGAGTATTGAATAGCGCAGCTCTTATGACTCTCTTATCCGGCTCTTATCACATGCACATACATACCTGATGATTGCAGTGAATAAATAAGGATCAACAGACATAAAACTCTGCAAAAAACCATCTCAGTTCCCTTCAGTTCCTTGAAAATGCGAAAACGAGTGAAAATTTCAATGAAACGCGAGTCAGTATTTATATCTACACGTATTTCACGGTATTCACCCAATGAGGGGCGTAAAATGCAAATTTTAGCCTAGTCACGAATCCCAGGGTCCTCTCTTTCCTTCCCTCGCGGATCGGAGAAAGGACCCTGATTTCGACTGGTCAGGTGCCTCCCTGTGACGAGGTAGTAATACAGTATCAGCCATCATCCTTTTGATCTTTAATCTGGAGGGGGGAGGGGGGGGGGGGGGTTGGGAGTGAGGGGTCACACGTAGAAAAAAAATTAACTAACGCGAATTAATTAAATTAATAAATTAACGCGAATGTTTGAAAAAATAAGGTAAATTAACTTAAAGAGGCAGTATCACGAGGTCGAAAACGTGGGTTTGATTCCGCAAATTCAAAAAGGCCGTTCTGAAGTGGAGGTATTTGTTGAATCAAAAAATCCGTTTTGATAGCCGGAAGAAATAAAAAATCACTTTTAACAGTGACATGTCGAAAATTCCGGTGCAAGAATAGTGAACAGTGCCGCGCGTGGAACCTCATGATACTGCCCCTTTAAAATGAATAAAAAAGCTGACGTTTCGAGCGCTAGCCTGTCAGCGTGAATTAAGTGAAATTTGATCCTCGCAATGTGCTACCATTTGAAAAGCAACCTGAAAAAAATTCAGGCTTGAGCGGAATGATAGAAATTTAATTCAATTTTTTAATTTAATTTTTTTATTTTTTTTTTCTTTCAGGTTCCGTTTTCAACTGCTTAAGGCGGGACTCAACCTAAATTTGAATGAAATTTGAAGAGATTTTAAGAAGGGATAGAAGAAAGAAAATGATTTTTGGAACACCAACAGACAGTTGATACCCACGCAAGAGCACCCCAGGTTGCTAGTGGACTAACTTGGTGTCCGTCTATTAATTATTAACTACAAATTCTAATTTTAAAACTTCACTAAATCTTCAATATTTCTTATTTCTCTTAATTTTACCAATCCTTCTAGAAAAACTATCCCCTCCCAAACATACTCAAAAATCACCCAAAAATTCACAAAACACCCCACAACATAGATTCAGGGGATGAGCATAGCGTTTTTGGATTGCTTGAAACGTGAACGAGATATTTCCATTAACCCTATTCGGCCTGGGCTTTTTTCCCCCACCCCCCTTCGTAACTTCAAGAACATTAATGCTACGACAATGAAACCAAGAGGGCATATAGTACGTCCGAAACTGTTTCCTTTGCGGTCCGCACAATGGAACAATGACGTCGTATGACGTAGTTATTAGGTAATTAGTTATACGGCCGCCATCTTGGATCCGCCATCTTGGATTTCTGAATTTTTTTAAAGCCTCTTAAAAACCATCCAAATTGACTCAAAGTTAATCAAAACCAATAAATAAACGCTAAATGACGTAAAAATATAAAAGTTATACCAATAAACATTGTTTTTCTTCATTCAAAGGTACAAATATGCAAATTTCAAAAAACATGGCTGTCAAAATCTTGTTGCCATGGAAACATCAAGTCAAGTGATCAAAAATTTGTTACATAAAATTGTTGCCAGATAAATGTTAGGAAAAGTCACAAAGTTTGATGGCGTTTGAATACATATTAAAGAAGTTATGAACGTTCAAAGGTAGCGCGGGCACTTTGTGCCCCCCCCCCCCCCCCCCCCCCAGGCCGAATAGGGTTAAAGCCATGTCAAGTGGCGGAAGAATGGCGTTTAGGTTAAGTCCCGCCTTAAGTTGATAGCTCACTGCGAGGATCAAATTTCACTCATCTTTCATCCGTACGCATACGTAGTTCACATATATGATTTTTATATATTCATATTCAGAGTGAATTGAATAATTAGTTGAGTACTTAACGGTTAAATAATCCACAGCTAAAAACAGAAGAACCTCGATTTAACGAACCTGAAAAAAGAAGTCCTCGGTATATTACGAACGATATTCTTCAGCCCGGCAAAATAACAAGTAAAATGTATGGAACAGAACCTCGATATAACGAAATCTTCGTTTTAACGAACACAATCCGGCAGCCCAAACGTAAAATCTACCCCGATATAACGAATAAATGTCAACGCGCGATAGACCAACATTGTATGCTATAGGGCAAAGGTATAACCTGAAAACATGTACACTTTTTTTTTTTCCAGTGCCGTAGTTATATTTTATAGTGTACTGTAGTTTCATACAGGCACTGATAAAGTGCAAATGTTATTTGTTAAGATCCGGAAATACGTAACACCGTTACAAAACAACTATTAACTACACCTCGATATCACGAAAATTTTGGTTGTTTTTCTGCAAATTCGTTATAACAAGGTGTTCGATTTAACGAAAAACCCTCGATATAACGAACCAATTTCCCCAGTCCCTTGGCACTTCGTTAAATCGAAGTGCCACTGTAGGATATTTCAACTAGCATTCACTTGAAATCATAACTGAATCACTTTTTGGTGGTAGAAAGATCCATAGCTGTTCAATTTGATAATAACACAGCAAATATTAAAATAATTATTAGTCATCAGTGAAAGAACGCGAAGTGAATTATTAATATTATATGTATAAGTCAATTTTTCTCTTTTAGGAGCGAAAGTAGCAGAATTAATGACTCAACAAAATTGAGCGCAAATAAAATGCATGCACTATCTTTTAACTATAATTACATATGTATAATAACTTACGGTACCTGAAAGATGATAGTTTCACTCTGTTAGGAGTTGATCGCGATTACCAGTGCGAGAAAAACCGAATGGATAAGCGGAAAGTTAAGCCCTGTACAGCTAACTGTAATGTGCTAATAATACTTTCAAAAGGAACATCAAGACAAACTCATCAATTTGTCTCTCAAGAAAGCAGCTGCGGACACATTGGGATTTGTCACATTTTATCTTTAGTCAACGACAGTTCGGCTTTCTCTAAATTTTTATTACTTTCGAATGTGTGTTATCTTTGTTTAATGGACAGCTTTTACTTTTTTTTCAGACATTCTATCAATTATTTCAAGTAAAGAAAAAATAATTGTTCAATGCTAGTTTTTTTTTTTCTCTTTTAGCGCGTAACTTAAACACCTGGGAGAATAATTATAACTCAATTACATTGCGCGCAAATAAAATAATAAAATGCACTATAAACTATAATTTATAACTTACGGTGCCTGAAAGATGTTAGAGTCTCTCTGTCAGATGTTGATCGTGATATTAATACGCACACACAGAAAGCTAAGCCCTAAACAGCTGTTGTTTGCAATATGTCAGTTAAAAAAGGGACAGAAAGAAAAACGTATGAATTCATCTCACGCAATATTCAGCAACTTAATTTTTCTAAAGCAGTAAAAATGTTAATTTTTTTCTTTACAACAAGTCCACTTGGTGACTTTTAGTTGCAATTATTTAGATAATTCAGACCTCAAAAAGAGAAACATTTTCCTTTTTCCAATAAAAAAAATAGGTACGCAATGCGTACGGAAGCGACGACGAGTTTCAACTTGGCGTTAAATCAATAGGTCTGGGGTGGTCTGATAAAATCAGTGAATCACTCGATTTAAATGCGAAGTTCCACAAGAAAAGGGTCGGTGTGAAATGCAAATTTCGGCGACTTTCAGTCGGTGCATGCTGTTGACCAGAGTGTCCTATAAATGAAATTTGCTTAAAAATGCTCATTAAACCAGAATATTGCCCCAGCAAATAATATAATACCAGAAGTAGTCAAGAACTTGTGATAGATTCAACTTTCATTGGTAAAATGATTTTTTTTTCCAAATATTTTCAATTTTTGTACTTATGGTTGTAGGAATAACGTATGTTTGTCAGTTGTTGATTCTTTTGTGTTTGATTGAAAACCGAAGGTGAGAATGGCCAGGTAAGCCCTTTTTATACCAGAACTTCCTGTTGAAGACTGGTCCTGGCTGACACCGATACTCGTGATATGCATGAGAAGATTTATTACACAAAATTATTGTGGTTGCTGCATTGGTAATTGCACATTTTATTTAAACCATGTTGCACAAACTCGTGTGCAAAATCAAAACAATTCATCGTTTTCCTTCATATTTGTGACAAATATGGATTGGAACTTATTTTGTCATACTTGATTGGTATAATTCTATGCTGATCAGGCTTAATATATGTCACACACCCGTCAAGAACAGACAACATTTCATTTTCAAATTATTTGAGATTAAAATTACATCTGAGTTTGTTTTACTTGTGTGCAATTCAATATTTGTACATTTTGCAAGTTACAATTGATAATCAGTCCATTGTTGTCCGGATAGCTGTTTTTCTGATTCCTTACAGTGTTACTATGAAGTGTTAATACAGGAAGCACAATTTGAACTTTACAATGTACATGATTAAAACTGTTACAATTGCTAAATGACAACAACTGGAAATTGTTTCCATGTTTGTGCTTCACAAATTGAAAAGACTTTGTCAGCTCTGAACATGTTTTCAGAGATTATTGGTAGTTTGACATTTTGTGGTTTCATTTATTAATGCATAAACAGCAGGTCACCAGTTTCTTCAGCACTTGAGACTTTTCGTCACTGTTACCAGCATTAGTTGATGTGCTAAATGTTTGCAGATGCATTGGCTGGAGGTGATTCAGTACCTTTAAAAAGAAAATAAATGAATACCTTGAGATTCAGTTCATTTTTTTAAGTGTTGTGTCATTCTACTAAAGTTTAAAACCAAAATGGCTTTATGGGGACTTAAAAGATGAATTAAAGTGCTTTATTTAGAGATACATTGGATGGTGAAGAATTCAATTTGGGAGCTGAGAGATTTCATTTTATGTATTGAAAAACTATTACATGTGGCTAGTCACATGTAATAACCGGTGAAGACAGAATGAAAATTCTTGCACAACCTCAAGGCAAAAAAAAAAAAATTGCCCCCTCCCCCCCCCCCCCCCCTTAAAATTAAAATGGTCCATCCCTTAGCCCAATACAAGATAATGTTCTCACCCTTCATGAAAAACACATGAGGAAAACACTTTGGTAGAAATTCTGAAGATATTGCACCACTTCCCCTATACTGTTAAATTCCAACAAAACACTCCATTTGTAGCAACATTTCCATGACTATCTCGTGAATGGGAATCTAATAATTTGTAATAATCATGGTTGTCAACAATAACAGCAACTGTGTTTATTTCAATGATCAACAGAAAAGCATTATACTGTGTCATCAACATATCGAAAGCATGTTGTAATGGTAAATGCGGACAATCTCTTATATGAGACATCTGTAAGTCACCAGTACTGCTATCACTAAACCTAATAAAAAATGTTTCATTGTTGATCGATAAAGCAGAAGGAATCTTGGACAGCAACAAATAGTCTTTTCCTGCAAACTTACATAAATGGGAATAAAGTGAATTACCAAGCAACAATATTTCATTTGAATTGTTTCTAATCCAAGCCGATACATTCGTTCTAAAATTGTAAACAGCCGTCAAGCACATAGCTACACACTGTTTACCAGAATTACTTCCAAACAGCGAGACATTGCCCTGATGAAAATCAGCTGTACGTAACTATCTTTGAGGTATATCCTACAAAATAGCAAGGACCAGGATTCATTTCTACATCGTTAGCAAGTCGAATCAAAAGTGGAATATAACAACGATACATGCAGATTTGTGAGAACCAAAGCTTAGTATAGTAACTCATTTGCCACGCATCAACAACATTTCTCAACGTTGGAAGGTATATACATTGTAGCTTCCAGATAAAACAGAAAATTTCTATATAACAACATAGACCAGAATTTTCCTTTGACACGATTTAAACATTCTCTGGCTTTGAGATAAGCATTATATACAACCCCACAGCGGCTCTATATTACATTAAAGATACCATAACTGTATACACAATATGCTGGTAATGATGGCTCACCTTTTATTAACAGCTTGAATCCTAGATAAACTGTTTCCTTCTCTTCCTTCGATACAATGAAGTTGCTCCGATATTCTGTACACAACTGATCATGAACCACCGCACACTTCGTTTTCAGGTAACAGCTCTCGTAGGATACTCAGTTATAAGTCAAGTTCAGTAAATCAATGCTATTTCGGCGCTATTTCTGGCCATCAGTTCTGACAAGTTCTTTCTGAGACAAGCAAAGATCCGTTCTAAAACAGCGCCCGGACTCCCAGACCTTTTGCTTATCGCGAGTGCGAGTGGGAGTATGTACTGCTAATGTGTGTATATCACTCCGTGTCTGTTTGTTTGCAAGTGAGCGCAAATATATTCACGATAAATAAAGCACGGCGGTGTAAAATTTGAAACAGACAAACAAACCTTTTCTCCACACTTAAAAACAAAATGGCGGAGCAAGACGAGGTGGTCACGTGACCTTATCTTCCAAGCTGGTTTCCAGTGTTTCTCGGGTGTAATCCGGACAGCCGGACAGCCTGCGGACAGCCGGACAGACATCACGGCACGACGGCAATAACGCGATGACTTCGTCATCGCTTAAAAATGGGCATGCCTGTAATTTCTGTAAATATTTCATTTATATTTCTATAGTGACGGTCATTTATATTTTATAATGCAATTATTTTATATTTCAGTTTTATTACTTTTTAAATTTAAAATTTAAATAGCTAAATCTTCTTGACACATTAATAAAGTTATTATTATATAGATAAGTTTTCAATTGAGTGTGGTAAAACCAAAACCAAAGTAATTACTCTGACCAATCACCGCAGTCGTAAACAATCCAATGAACCAATCAGAGCTCGAAGCAATTACATGTCGACGGCGCCAAGCGCGGGAAAACGCATGCGAGCAAGTCACGATTAGTTTTGGTTTTACTTATGATTGGTCGAGAAAGTGGCGCGAGATTTTTTTAGCCAATCACAAAGCGTAGCAATGAAAAACCAAAGCAATTGTGTAATTATTTTTCACACTCAATTGAAAACTGCTCTCTCTCTATTTTTTATTTCATCCCCGTAGCACCTGCTGCTAGCACTTGAGTATTTTTGTTCTCTAAGGAATACTGTCCCGCCGAAATAACAAAATTTTGCTTACTTAATTATCATGTTATTTCGCCAAATACCACTAAATATACAATGTCGTGACTGGAAGTCAGATGCCTTTACGTAATATTTAGTATTATGAACTGTATGACATTTGTGATCATCATCGCATGTTTCGATCGCGTGATGAATGGATCTTGAACTCTTAAAAAACACTTAAGCGGTTAAAATTAAATAATATATATAGATAGGCTTAGCCTAACAGCGGAGCTCTCTGAACAGAACTCTCTGAACTCTTAACTTAGGTGAAAGGTCGGAAGCACAATAAAAATTAGAATTAAGATTGACGACCAGGCTATTTTTCAATTTTAGCAATTCTCAAAAACAATAAGCGACTCAAAACATTGGTAAAAAGTTTACCAATGTTTTTCTATCCTGTCAAAGGCTTTTTCTTGATCAATATTCAGCAAGATACCAGCTTCATTGGTAATATTTATATAATCTAGAGTGTCACGCAAGAGAAATAAATTCTCAAAAATCGTCCTACCTGGGACGGAACAATTTTAATTTTCTTGAATAATCGAGGGTAACACTTTTGAAAGTCTGTTTGTAAGAGCTTTTGAACAAATTTGTAATCAACATTGAGTAGCGAAATGGTTGGGCCACCAATTTTTGAGGTTTTTCTTATCATCTTTCTTGTAAAGTAATCTAGTCACGCTTCCTTGCAATGATTCAAAAAAGGCGAGTCAAAAGCCAAGTAATACGCAATTCCAGTCATTTAAGGCATAAACTTTCTCAAAAACCTAATTGACTCCAATAGACTCCACGATTTCATCCTAAATTTGGAAGTTGGAAGTGATCTATTTCGGCGGCTGTTTGTTTTTATCGGCGTTGAATTGAAAGTGACTACATCCCGGCAAGCTCCAAGTGGCGCGTCGTTTGTGAGAAGATCTATTAGCATTTGTGGACCGATTCGAGTTTTATTTTGGATACAGTAAAATATAAAATGAAATGAAGCTGAATAATTAGTGCTCGTACCATAGAAAAGTCAGAAAAAAGCGAAGATCGATTCTGAACGAAAAATAACATAACCGTAAACAAACACAGCAGGACAGTCGCGTGCTGAGTGAGTAGCTGTTGTTTTATATTTTCAGTTTTTTTTAGCACTGGTTAGCGTGGAGAAGGCCCTGGGAACGTGTCAGTAAGCACGTCTCCAGTTCCAAGTATTATTGCTACGAGCCCCCAGGCGAGTAGCACACTAATCTTTGGTTCGCCTGTGGTTCCTTGGGTACCCTGCACTTTGTTATACGGCAGTCTCAATTTTTGTTTGTCACGATGATTTTGAGCAAGCGTACGTCCAGCGGTGTCATCATAACTTAGATGCGCCTGGATCTGAATGCGTCTTTCTCCGTCCATAGCACGTGCTCGCTTCTATTCTTCGATTTCAAAGTAAGTGTTTCTATTTGCAAATGTATCATGCCAAATTCAAAGTTATTTGTTGCTGGAAGCATTGACCAAGGTCACGAACGATTTAGTTACATTTCACGGGGAAGGCAATGTTGTTTTATGAGTTTTTCAGCGTTGTTACGTGCTCAGCCGGTTTGCCGATTGAATAATGGATCACAAAGAACTACTTAAGCTTACAATGGTATGTAATTCGAAAATGATGGTATGGTAATTGACCCAATAAATAAATTTATGAAATTATCAAAATCTGTATGTACAATTACCATTATGTTTTACTGCCCAGCATCTGCTCGCAGCATTATCATTACAATCTGTAACCTCTAGTATTAACTGTATACGGTAGAGTTCCGATAGAAGCGACCGCTCGTTACTTTCGGAATTGGCAGCCTTTGGGGGTCGCTACTTTCGGGGAACAATAATGGTTTACAAATAAAGCTGGCGCGAGCTTTTTTTCCGAAATAAAAAATGAACAACATAAAATTAAAAAAGAACTACAATATTTTATTTACATTCTATATGTATAGATTGTGTTTCATAAAAAGAAGGTAACAATGATAAATACAGCAAACCTAAAATAAATCAATATCAACACCAATAAACAAATAAGACAAAATTCGTCAATCCAGTTTCATGTTTTAACTGCGACATGGGTGGGCTCTGGATGTCTTCCTAGACTGTTTTGTCAGTGGTCGGGACGAGTTGTATTAGTTTGTCTCTCAGTTCTTTTCTTAGACTTCGGGAGGTCGCTACTTTCGGGATTTACTAGCGGCCACAAAAATTGACGTTACTTTCGGGGGTCGCTACTTTTGGGGGGTCGTTACTATCGAAACTCTACGGTACTTAAAACTGGAGACGTTAACTTGCTAAACTCGTGTTTTCCGACGCTCATGAAACGATAACATTTTAAAACCGCACTGAAAAACCGTCTTTGCTCTGATGCAAATCCCTTCCCAAATGACTACTGGTTACTAATGACTAAAAGGGGATATTACCATCTTCCCAGCGTGCTTTGGGTAAAATTCGGATAAATGAGTTCCGGTTGAACCGAAGTATTTTGTACATGGATTTCCTCGCTTTAATGTGAAGGGTTGGAAATAAAACAATACGTACCTTATTCCTCTATTAATAATGTGCCGGGAAATGTTTTTCTTAAAGTTGAGTGGACCCGCTGATAATAAAACCGCACGGAAAAACCGTTTTTGCTCTGATTCAAATCCCTTCCAAAATGACTAAAGAAAGACACGGTCGTCTTATTACATAATACATTTGCATTTTATTGCTATAAAGCGCTCCGATTCCCTGTGACTGAACCAGCATTAAATTTCAATTTTTAAGCCGTGTTTATGTTAAATTAAGCGTGCAGTGGAACCCCTATTAAGCGGTCACCCTCTTTTAATTGAATTCTTGCCACTGTGTAATACGGTAAATAAAACCCTACTAAACGGTCACTTTTATTAAACGGCCGCGGCCACCTTGCATGACAAAAATATGCTTTGCTGAAACGAGAGAACTGGATGACGTAATACACTGGGGATTTACAAACAAGTTTACCTGCCAATGATGACACGACCAAACGATAGAGTGACTAATTTACATATCTGTCCCCGTATACATATCTCGTTCAACCCCGGGGGGGGGGGGGGGGGGGGGTACTCCCTATAATGGGCTATACGGGGATGCTCCGCCCGAAAGGGGTAGGGATTTCACGGGTTGAAGTATATGAAAGGGTAGGGATTTCACGAAGTATAGGAAAAGGTAGGGAAATCACAAGTTGAAGTATAAAAAAGGGTAGGGAAATCTGCCATTTAAGTATTACAAAAAGCGCCTTTCAAAATACATCAAACAGACGCAAGTAAAGGCTATATGAAAGGGGTACCATTTTCAGTGAAAGGTATATGAAAGGGGTATCATTTTCATTGAAAGGCATATGAAAGGGGTACCTTTTCCTGTCAAAATCGGTATGTGGAAGGGTAAGGGTTTGGACCTTGGGGCGGAGCATCCCCGTACAAAACTTTGTTGGGTACCCCCCCCCCCCCCCCCCCCCCCCCCTCCGGGGGCGTTCAACACGTATTTACAAGACAAATACTATGTATGTTTAATAACGTTTGCAAAAAATATATCTAAAACAATCCTCACACTCTCGTCTCGCGTACATCTAGGAGTTTGTAATCTATATCGTTTAAAGCCATGACCTCTTCCATTAAGGAGCTTTGACCGTTGTGTGCCATATTTTGATGTTCACCACTGCGAGCGTTTTCTTTCTGATTAGAAGGCCAGACCTCTTCATATAATGAGCGATCGTCTTCATCCCATTTGTTTCGTACGTCTTGGTGTTCCCCACTAGGAGCGTTTACTTTGATATTTAAAGGTGTAACCTCTTCATAACCATCTTCATTAAATAGACAATCGCCTCTATTCAGTTGTTGTGGTGTGTTTTGATGCTGCTCGACGTGAGTGCTGTCTTCTGTGTTGAAGACTCCCTCTTTCCTCAGGGTGCTATTTTCATGAACCAATCCAACAAAGCCAGTGACGTCGTCATAGGAAAGGTCAAGGTTGTAATACTCGACCTGCTTTGCTTCAGTTTCCATGTCGATGTACTTGTAGTGATGGACAGAAAAGAAATATTTTGAGCACATCCCCTTCATCTTTTCTATGGGAGGGTGCATTTCTGTATCTGTTACATGCCAAGCATCCTCCGTCTGACGGACAGCCAAGTTAGGCCATTCTTGTCGATGGTGATTTTCTAACCAAATCTCCATAATCCATGACTTCATTGGTTCCCTTGAGATGAGAGAATGAGAAAAGAATTGAGGACGCCATTACATAAAGATAAGTTGGTTGGATGGCTGGGAAGTGCCTGCAGCCTTTAAGGCTCTTTAATATATTTATCATTTGAAGATGCTGCAAAAAAGAACCTAAGATGGTGACTGTGTAGATCACTTGACCCAACTAAACAGTAACAAAAAGTTCTCAACTCTTATTGCCTGCTTAGAAAATGTTTTTCTTAAGTTATACAATACATAAAGTTCTTGAAATACCTGCTTGTGAGGCAATCAAAAATGGCGAGGAATGGTGGCCTCTGTACAGACTCGTACGCCCAGCACTGATGCATCAGAATATACACCCAATCGGGACAGCCTTCTGGTTGGTTCAACGTTCCTTTCTCTCTCATATGAGGCAAAATCTGATGGATAGACCAGTATAAAGAAGTGGTTAAAACGCCTAAAACACACATAATTAAAAGGACCAAATCTCTAATGTAACTACAATAGTCTTCAGGATCTTTGAAGCACACTTAGACTTATAGTGATTTACACTGAATCTAATTGCTTTTTGAAACGTGAAACCCAAGTGCAACAATGATATGTTGTGAGCTTTTTTTAACAAGTCATTTAAATATGTGGATGGAAGCAAAAAGGTGTCATCATGCAAATGAAAGACATCAGGCTGCAGAAATCTTAAAGTGTGTAGTGTCCCTTGGTGGTGTTAATATGTTTTAAAATGTAGTTTTAACTTTTTAACATTTTACCACTGAAATGAAAATTACTCCGAGCAGTACTATCCTGCGGTGCTGTCAAAAAGATCATTCATAATTTCTTGGAACTGTTTAATATGCTGAACAAGATTGTTCTTTATTTTTGACTCTGTGGATAAAATCGTAAAGTGCGACCATTTACAGGAAGGCTGTTATGAAAATAAGAAGTCTTGAGATTTACCTCATCGTTTCGTAGTCCGAAGTAAGGTACCGAAAAGTCTCGCCGATCTTGACCATTTGTGAAGGACGTGTAAAGCTCCCAGGCTAGAATGCCAAATGCCCATACATCACTGGCATGGGTGTAGTGTCCATCTAAGATCACTTCTGGTGCATTCCTGAGAAAAAAGCGTTTTGGTGGTAGTACCAAACATTTCTACCATTCGTTTGACTGTTTATATTAAAGGCCCATGTTCACCCAATCTGCTTTGCGTGCTTGTGTTTTTGTTTTGAAACGGTCAATTGTTCAATGTAGCGTTATGATTGGCTGGCACGTTGATTTTTCGATTTTCCGTCTGTGCGAAAATCAGCCCGAGCGCGCAAAGCAGATTGGGTGAACATGGGTCGTTAAAAACGTTTGTAAAAAAATCTATTTGTGCCACTGCATGCAGTTTATAACTAAATTGGCACTGAATTTAAATTTTTGTACTATATCTCATTGATTTTCCAGTGATTTAAAAATGTCTGAAATATCTTAACTACAAGTTGCATCCCTCTCTCAAACGCGCGGGACGCATTTTCTCGGTTACCTGAAGTGTGCTTTGGATATTTTATTTAAAGGCAGGCCTGTTTAAAGTAACAAGATCAAAACAGCTAGTCTAATATTTTCCAAGTTCCTGCAGTCGCGCATTTTAGCTTCTTACTCAGAAAAAGGAAACTCCGTGGTTGTCGGTCACTTACCAGCGAGTAGAACCAGATGGCATAACAGCCTGTACAACACAGGACGCACTGGTAACGTCATAAGCACTCATGGGAAGAGACTTGGAGCATCCCAGACGTCCAACTTGCACCTGCACAGAATAACAAGTGTTTTAAACGTGGCTTGTTAACCTTATGTTTTTTTTGTTATATAGCTGACGTTGTTCTCAATACAACGCGCGCTTTCACTGGTTGATTCGTGGTCTGCCAAACGTCCATGAGCGGGCAACATTTTTTGATGCTAATTAAAATTGCAATAAATCAGTTCAGCAAGTAATAAAGAAGATTTCTTGATGACTATGTTATGTTACATAAAGCATTCAAAGTAGCTGACATAAAATTAAGCGAGGGCAAGTTAATTACTCAACGAAAGGAGCATTTTGGGCATAAATCCCGTTTTTCCAATTTTGGATTTGCTGTGAATGCGGTTTGGACCGACCAGAAATAGACTGTGTAAAATAATTGCGCCGAGTTGCTGACTACTAACAATTTATGCAGAAAAAATGTGTTTAACTTTTGTCTTGTTTCCGTGTGTTTTTCTTGATATACTAGTTTAATACAGCCGTACTTAAGCTGCCCGCCTTACTAGTAGGGCAGCCTGTGGTTTGAATGGTCCTATGGCGATCAGTGGCCATTTAAACCACAGGCTGCCCTACTAGTAAAGCAGCCTGTTTACCGTACTAGAACAAGAAAATCACACGGAAACCAGACAAAAGCTAAACACAGCTGTTACACATTGCCATTTCGGAAAACAATGAGTAGAAGGTGCACTAAAAGCACTGAAAAAGTTCAAGTACCTTATCTCTAGCTATTACATTGACATATTCGGCTCGAAGATCTCCATGTACAATGTGGTTTACATGTAGGAAGTGAAGAGCAGACGCCACCTGAGACAAGAATGATATTATTTCCCCCTGCTTGCATCGTCTGTCAAGTACGTATTCCTTCAGGTTTCCGTGTTGACTTACTGGTGAGATCTGTTAAATAGAAAGTTGGCGCACACAATAAGTGTGTAGCTACCATCTTGCATATTTTTTTTTTAACTGGAGCAAAGAGTAAATTGTCTAAGCTGAAGTCAGTGTTTTTTTTTAACCCTTTTTTTGCACGTACAATGTATTTACTTACTATTTCAACATTCACGTCATGTGAATCCAAACTGCTAACATTCAAAATTGGCACAAGATGTGGATTTTTGAAACCAAGAAGCCTTTTAAGATGTTGAAAATCTCCTGGTAAAATTCTCTCGCATACCACAGTGGAACCCTGAAAAAAAAAAGACAGGGATACGAAAGAGACACTCAACGTTGCAATAGGCTCTTCTAATTTCGATGCAAGGCTGTATATCGCAGTGGCGGATTTATGGAGGGGGTCCTGGGCCCTGGTCAGCTTTACCTTTTTCTTGCAAAAAAGTAGCTGACATTCACACTCCTCCACTGGAGAGGGGGAAGAGGCGGTGTCACTCTTTCCCCTTCTCAAGACCGCGCTCGTCTCGCTCCGCTTGCCGATTTCGTTTCACCCAACCCCGCCAAAGAAGTGCCTGTTTACAGGTTATTCAAGCCCCTGCTCGTGTTTACGTTTTACACTATACCCTGCTGTCAATCATTGTTACGGTGACAAACATTGGAACCCTGAAAGCACAAGCTGATAAAATGGATAGAGAAAGCACCAATAAGGGACGGACCATTTTATTTATCTATTTTTTTTTTTGGGGGGGGGAGGGTTAGGCAATTACCCCTTAAAAAAAAATCATGCACAGCGAGCAAATAGAAAAAAAAAGTATCGAAAAATCCAGAAAAAATTCTTGCACAACCTCAAGACAGAAAAAAATCATGCTTTGAAAATTGCCCCCCCCCCCCCCCCACAAAAAATAAAACGGTCCACCCTAACCCACAAACATGACCTTTTAATCCTGTTGAGTTAAACATCCTTGTTTCCTGAGACGTCCGCTTTAATAATCGCGGCAGTGAAAAATGAAATTATTGATTGAGTTTTGAATTTGAGGGTTCGTGTGTTTTTGAAAAGCTCTGTTACGGTCTGTAAAGGTCTCAAGCCTTGCAACAACCCCTTCCCCCACCCTTTTACCACGGTGGGGGTTTAACATAATGTGTACGTCCGAGGGTTAAGCCTTTTATTCTTAATACATAAGGATATTCCAATTGACCTATAGCTTTGTTTTTCTCTTATTTTATCATGATAACATACAAACCTCAACAGTTTTAACGTATGGACGGAGGTCCTCCATTGACCGCGAATTGCATTCTTCGTAAATGTCTGAAAAAATAGCAAGAGTACAATTTCATTTTAGCTTACTTATGACATATACTCGATGTTTAAACCTAGCCATTAGATATGTCAAAAATGGCAAGGGGTTTTGCTTTGTCTGTCAGTTATTTTCTGGAAAATCATTTGCAATACCACGCTCAATTTTTTAGCAAGCATTTAGTTTAATTTGTCAGGTTCATTTACTTGTTGCAAGTTGTTTCATTTATACAAATGTTTGCAAAGGAGACAAAAACCTAAACAACGATGCTCGTATACAATCTAGCTAATATTAAATGCATTGCAATATAACACAACACCACACCACACATCACATCACTCTGAACACAATTCAATGCGATAATTGTTGAACGTATGTTAGTGCATAGTCGCTGTACGCGCAACTGTGGGAGGTTGGAAATCCCTTTTTTTAGAACTGTTACTGGGCAAAGATCGATCATTTCATTACAGAGCTTTAAAGATTTGGAATGACTTAGATACAAACTTAAAACAGGTACATTCACTTTTCGCCGCCGACATGTAATTGCTTCGAGCTCTGATTGGTTCATTGGATTGTTTACGACTGTTGTGATTGGTCAGAGTAATTACTTTGGTTTTGGTTTAACACACTCAACTGAAAACTGTTCTATGCAGCAGTTTTTTAAAACATCCGCAAATTTGTATAGATTTTATAAATTTTGTATATTTTAGATATGATATTTTATATAGGTTTTATTTTTATATTAGGTTTCCATGTAATAAAAAAAAAGATTAAAGTACCAAGAATAGAGTTGTATGTATCGTTCTGTAGCTCTCCCGTGTCCTGTTAACAAGCAAAAGTAAAAAGGTTATGTTAATCTTTGTCTCATTACAAAGCTAAATTCTTAAAAAAAGGGAAGGCGCCCGGCCTGATCTTCAGTTTTACTAATTGAGTAAAACAAAACTGTTTTAGCCCGCAAGATAAGGCCGATTCGCTGAGAAAATTACAGTTACTGTACTAATTCGGAGCGTAGTATACGTTCAGTCCTTTAGGATAAAGTGCTTTTGGATCAACTAATTGAAAGTGTAGAAATTTCCCAGAAGGGCCAAAATATATAATCCAGAAGTTAAAATGCACATGTACATTTGCTTTCAAGATGGGTTGAACTGGGCACCTAATGTCAAAATTGCCTCATGAGGGCTCACGTTAATAATTGTAGGTTGTGAGGAATCAGAGGTTAGTTGGGCGCTTTGAAGCTGTTCAGTGTACAAACTCACTTTTAGAATAAACGAAAGTTGAGACAAAAAAATAGAAACTCCGAGAATCCTCGAACGATATTCTGATAACTGTAGCAGTAGCAGCTTATTTAGGCAAGACATCTTGCAATAAAAAAATAAACAATTAAATACCGTGGAAAAAAAGGAAAAAAACTTACATATAAGTCATATAAATATTCAGAATTTCCCTCCATTTCAAGAGAAGGAGGGTCAGGCCTTGAATTGTCTTCATCTGGAAGATAAAAAAGTAACACACACCGTGAGTAATAACATCGCTGGTTTCTTTTTTTTAAGTATTCCAATAAAGAAGATTACAAACTGCCATTCCTGCAATCATAAGGGACAAATAAAGAGCAATACTTTGTTGAATATGTGAAACCGGCGTTGAAAATATGAATCAATTTACCACCCAGCAAAAATTGCACATAACATCCGAAACTTTCGATGCAAAATAACTTCTTACTAATGTTAGCTAAAATGTATATGTTAGTTATGTTATGCATTCTACAATTAATAGCATTACAATTATTATGGAATCAATCGTAATTGTCCATGGACGCCATAGAAGAAAGTTCAGTTTTAGTTATCAATTTAAGGAATTTTCAATGCGAAAGCTTACACCCGCAAATTTTACTTTTACTGATTTCGAAGTTTCTTGTTTATTGTCGTCATGATAATATCGATTTTACCAGAATATACATCTCGCCAAACCTAAATTGGTGGTGAAAATTTCGCGTTGATCTGACTTGGAGAAGATCGCTTAAAAGCCAAATGAAAAATGTAGGTATCATGATCAGCTCCAGAAAACTATATCGAAACACCTTAAAGGGACACTGATTTTCCGGCTGATATCTTGCATTTTCATAAGTATGGCCAAGCTTGATTTATTGTCTTGAAATAGGAAGAAGACATCGCTAAAAAATGCGAAATCCAAACTATAGAAAGAAAGTTTTAAAAGAATGACATTTTTTTACTTCTAGTCATGAAATCAAATTGATGAAATTTAATCCACTTCCATCCTTGTAATCCTTCACTTTATCCCCAAACTACTTGTTCTGTTTTGCTCTATAGAATCGTTTTGTCTAATATAGTTATGGAGACTATAGATATGCGAAATTTATGTACTTTTACGGTACGTACCTGTGTTTTCGAGCAATTCACGCAGTCTATTCTTGACTTCAGTCAATTTGAGTCTGCTGTGTAACTGCCTTTCACAGCACTGCACCATCAGTTCATATTCTCTGTCTTCAAAGCAGGACTCAAGAGGAACTATTTCTTCACGGTCTACAACCTTAAAAAAAGAGTTTACAAATAGACAAATTCGGCTAACGCATTGTTGTACCCAATTCAAACCTTCTGGGAATAAGATTCTTTGTTCACAATATTTCCATATAATTTCCATATCAATGCTACATTGATATGGAAATATGACGAACAAAGAGTTTTAATCCCAAAAGGTTTGAATTGGGTACAACAATGCGTTAGCCGAATTTGTCTATCTAACTCGGATAACCCTGAGCCACTGAATTATCACCGCCTTTACAGACTTACCCGTCTCGTAGCAGTGAGTCCGAACCGGAAAACTAAACATCAGGTATTCCTTTACGTACATTTTTGGAGAAATCTTAAACAATTAATATTGAAACAGTAAAAAAATGACGATGATCCAACTTATTCACGTGCTTTAAGCTAACGGTCATCAGTACTCCCACCCGGATGGAATGCTTAGTTGTTAAGGTTTCCCGCTATTTTACTAGGTTTTTCGGGTCTCTATGTGCACACCTGAGTAGAAAGAGAAGTGGAAGAATGGGCATGGGCAGCGAAAAGTGCTCGAGCCATCGCTCTTAAGATCTCGTCATGTTCGACTGGACCATCAGCCCTGGCTACCCTTTGACTCTATGTCGCGTCAATGTTTGGGATTTTAAAAAAAGAGCAGCACTTACGTGAAAAGGCACCTCCTTGTCATCTAAGATGTGCTTGTATGGGACACATCCATAAGTGAGCACCTCGTACATAAGCACCCCGAAGGCCCAGACATCAGAGGCGGAGGAATAGCGATTCTCAGTTAAGCATTCTGGTGCTTTCCATCGCACGGGAAGATCCTCGTCATTATCTGTGCTTATAAAACTTGGAGCGCCATCATTAGCGTAGCAGTAATCATCATTCTGCGAATCAGAAGCTGCAATTGCAAGTAAAATTAGTCGTGTAGTTAATAATCAACTTCATTTTTTTGTGTAAAATAATTTTAAACTGGAAAATAGTATTTTAGAAAGAAGCTTTCCATCGCGACTCTGGAAAATCCTCAAAGCGTTTAAGTGTACGCGACAAACCGCAAAATAGTCTGGGTGATAATAAACATAACGAAGGGATTTGCGTTTTGTTGCCATATAATGAGTTGGAAAAGGGTCGTGGAGAATTTTACACGGTAAAGAAACATCTAAGATTTGCATGCGGTATAGTCCGCTTGTGAAAGCGGCGTAAGCCGCGACAAGGAACGGCGTAAACCAGAAGAAATACTTCTCGCCCTTGTTGTTGCGGCTTACGTCGCTTAATGGGGGCTTCACAGCCAAACATTTGTCATCGCACGCGTACTATAGCACCCGCTACGCGGGCTAAGCAAATCTCAGCAAGCATGCATCGTTCACTATTTTATATTCTGAATTCGTATTATTTAAAGCTCAATTCTGGATATTTGAATCTGCTGTGCTGGCTGTCGGGTAGAAATCAATAAGTTTGTTTGCACGTGAATAATGTGTTTGACGTTTTATTAGAGTTTTTTGTCACTGTCTGACCAATGAGGTTTTTAAAACATTCCTTCTTTTTACCGATATATTTTTTTCCGATAGCTTAACTATTCTCAATAGAAGAAAAAAGAACCTTTGGAAACAACTTCTTTCTTGTTGTTTGTCATAAGTATTCAAAGCGTGGATCATTTAATTAATAATAATCTTACGCCCTCTCGGTTTTGCGTACACTTGCAATGAACGCTTTGACATGAAATAGTTGTAGTTAAAGCAGTTTTCAATTAAATGTCGAATATAATTTCGAGATTTGGTTTTGTATCGCTACGCTGTTATATTTACTAATATATCTTGCACCACTTTCTCGACCTATCAGAAGTTAAACCAACCAATTGTGTCTTGCTCGCACGCGTTCTTGTCCCGCGCTAGGCGCCGGCCACATGCTTCGACTTTTGATTGCATTGCATGCGTCTGTTGTGATTGGCCAGGGTAACTACTTTGGCTTTGGTTTTGCGACACTCATTTAAAAACCGTTTTATAGAAACGATAATTGCGTATTGACATTACCTTTGGAAGGCGGACCATGAGTCAACTGCTGCAAAGATTGCAAGCCACTCAATTTGCAGGTGTAGTTGTCTCCCACAAGTACATTTGCTGCCATAACAGCGCGGTGTACCAAATCCAAACTTTCCAGGTACAAAAGAGCGTCACTGACATCGATAAGCATCTTAACAAGTTGGGCAGGTGACAGATGCGGGTTCCTTTCTCGGGACAACCGAACAAATTGCAACAGATCACCCCATCTTTCAAATTCCGTAATGAGATGGTATGGCATGCTTTTGGTGTTATAGCCGAGAAGGACAGGAAAATTTGGGTGTGGAGATTCATTTAATCGCCTTATGTTGTAGGCTTCTCGAATTAGTCGCTCTCTCGCTTGGAAATTGGGATCATCCTCCAAGAGATATTGCTTTTTTGCATAGAGGACCTTCACAGAGACCTATAGAGGCAACATAGCAATCATGTTAAAACAACAACAACAACAACAACAACAACAATAAGGAAAACGTATTTCTATTTATACAGTTGAACAAAATTCACCGAATTAGTAAATGTTACCGGATTTGTCACATACAGAATATTTGGATTCGTTAAGCGTTTACATTACACGGTATTCAGCAGGTTCCTATTTCACTCTATTCGGCCTGGTTTGGGGGGGGGGGGGGGGGGGGGGGGCGCTAACTTTAAACATTCATAACTTATTTAATATGTATTCAAACGCCATCAAACTTTGTGACTTTTCCTAACATTTATTTGGCAACAATTTGATATGACAATTTTTTGATCACGTGACTTGATGTTTCAATGGCAACAAGATTTTGACAGCCATGTTTTTTTTTAAATTTGCGTATTTATATCTTTGAATGAAGAAAAACAATGTTTATTGGTATAACTTTTATATTTTTACGTCATTTAGCGTTTATTTATTGGTTTTGATTAATTTTGAGTGCATTTGGGCGGTTTTTAAGAGGTTTTAAAAAAATTCAGAAATCCAAGATGGTGGATCCAAGATGGCGGCCGTATAACTAATTACCTAATAACTACGTCATATGATGTCATCGCTCCATTGTGTGGACCGCAAAAGAGACAGTTTTGGACCTACTATGTACCCTCTAGGTTTCATTGTCATAGACTTAATGTTCTTGAAGTTACGAAGGGGGGCACAATGTGCACCCCCCCCCCCCCCCCCCCCCTCACCCAGGCTCAGGAAATCAAAAAACGCCCAGGCTGAATAAGGTAAACGTAACATGTATTGCAGTTACGAGTCCGGAAATATGCGCATGCTTGGCGAGGCAATCGCGGTCAATCAGACGGAGCTGAATAACGCTCAGGTTTCAGCGGCGCGAAACGCGAGCGACCGCAGGGGAAACCTGGAGCTAACCAGCGGGCTATTTAAAATGGCCGGCTTTTATGGGGTTTCCCTGTAACAAAAACAATGCCAATGATTAAGCACTGTGTGCGTAACAGGGTGAAATTTTAGCTTGAACGAGACTTACGAACCGACGTCCGCGGGTCAGTGACGTAAGCCATTTGCGTTATTCAGCGCTGTCGGTCAATCTCCCACCAAAGTGTGACAGGGTTGTGCCTAAATCATACCGTCCAGAAGGACGTCGCACACCTTACTGAGACTTATATAAGGTAATGTCGACACTCAGAATTTCATTTTCAATAATTTTTTAAGTGTAAAAGAGAAAATCTAAAATCCCCACTCAGGATTGAACCTGTGACGCGACCTCAAATAGGCTTAGGCTTACATAGCCTACCGTACCACTGTACCACCTAGCTTCTCGGGTTGCTTAGTCCTAAATTTAACTATATAAACTACTACCCCTAACCTCAACTGAAAACTAACCAGTAACTCCGTTATGTAAGTCTCAATAAGATGTCCGACGTCCTTCTGGATGGTATGATTTGGGCTTGACTGTGTGACAGTGGAAGATGCAACCTCGTCCCCAGGGTCTACTCGGTTTTCAATATGGCGGCGCAAACCTTTATTTTGAAAACTGAGAAGAACCTGTGAACGAGGTTGATGAAAGATGGTCAAACAACATTTTCTCGGGAGTGTTTTTTCCAGTTTCCTTAGCAAAATGAAGACATAATGTCGCAGTATTAAATCTAGTTTTCATCTGGTACCGTCTCCTTTGTTCTAATTTTTTCTTTCTTCGTTTACTTTTCTAATATAATTAATTAATTTATAGCTAATTTAATTTTATTAAATATTATATATATATATAATATTTAATTAAATTAAATGAACTATAATATATATATATATATATATATATATATATATATATATGTAAACACTCGTTTTCAAAAAAGGTTGACGTTTCAGAAATATATATAACTACATATACCTTTTGTATTCCCATCTAGTAGGTGACGTTTTTGATGGGAATACAAAAGGTATATATAATAAATATACATACATACATACATACAATCGTAATCGTAATCGTAATCGTAATCGTAATCGTAATCCTTTCCTCCACAAACATACATACATACATATACATTTACCATTACCTTTATGAGCTTTATTGTCAACCTATATCTTCCAGTTATAAATATTATTTATTGCTACTCAGCTTGATTAGCTTAATTAAAGTATCGGCAAAAACGTGTGTTCTCTCAGAATAAACAAGACAATGTCAGATGTTTATTCGTCAACAAATAAGTTAACAAGTATTGGAAATCAATCAAAATCTACGTAAGATAAGACTCTTATCGTGAGAAAAATTTACAATCGAATTTGAGAACGCGAAATTCGTGGAAGGTATCCAGATTCCCTGAAAACCTGTTTATATAAGAAAATACTGCGGATTAAAACGTATTCAGAAACAAAGTACCCATATTGAACTCCAGATGTAATACACCTAGTACAAAGAGAACGCCTGTCTATCCAAAACCTTGCAATAAAAGTCATTTTTCGTAAAATAATCCTTTTTAAATTACAGAATTCACAAAGTTGCTACATGCACTGCTAAATCGCTAACTCTAACAGGGTCAGTGGAAAGTTTTTGTGCTATTACCTTCCGTCCTTGAAACATCCCATAGCTTACAAAACAGCTCAAGCTTTGATGAACAGTTGTCTTGCTGATTTCTAGTGTCTGTGTTCTGTAAGCCGAAGACAAGTGCTCAATATGCTGGTCTGCTGGAAGGGGCTTTTCTAAACTGTGGTTCTCGTAGAGGACGTCAAGCAGAAATCTTTTAGTTTCCTTGTCAGAGCAGAAAAGCACTTCTGAACATATCCGCTCGAGTAACGCTCTGCATACTGGCTTTTTTTGTATGTTCTGAACGTCTTTAATGAGATTTACTAAGCAGTCACCAGCCTCTTTTCTCGTTTCTGTTTTGGGAAGAGAAATGAAGTTAGTAACTAACTATTAAGCCTATCTAAACGTATCCTTATCTTTTTTTGTCATTAGGCGTCAAAAAAAATCTTGCTCGTGGAACGCTATTCTAATGTTGGAATTTTCATAAACCTACATTTCAGTTGGTAGATTTCTTAAACAGTTTACTAGTGTTAATTTTGAGGCCACCCCATGACAGTTATTCTGTTTGCTGGGTTTTGGACGTTGTAACACGCAAGCTGTCCAAAAGAAACTAATACTCTAGGGGCTATATTATAAGTGCATGAGGGTTTTATTAATTATATAATTATATAATCAATAATAAGTTATTAATAATTAATTATTACAATTAAATATAATAATTATATAATTGTACATGTGAGTTGAATACACGATTTATGTTATTACCTGTTTTCACGTTGTTCTTCGTAATGTCAACAAGTATTGACGATGCCAACAAGCAAAACCTCCAGTTGGCTCCACCCCCTCCCCGTAAGTAAGCTTCCACGATCAACCTGATGAGTTTCATAGCTCGCCTCTCGGTCTCCATTTGTGGAACAGGACGCTCACTGTGCACCTAAAGCAGAATTTAATAAACTTAACAATCAAGTAAAACGAAGTTGTGCTAACTTTCGTTGGGATGCGTGGATAGAGCCATGTTAAGCCTCACACCTTACAAATTACAGCGGTTGAGCAGCTAGTGCTTCTCATGGTGAAATAAGGTAATTTCTTGGTTGTGAAAGAGTTAATCGAAAACATATTATTGTTATGAAATGTTTTCAAGGGATATACCGTGAAATGGTTATACCGTGAAATATCCCATGAGTGGAATATTTCATGGTATATAGCACTCCAAACCACTGCATAGTTATTTTATCCCATGCCTTTATTTGGTACCTTTAACGGTATGACAATTTTTCGGAAAAAAACAAACAAACAAACAAACAAACATTGTTACAACATTATTAGTGTTATTGTTGGTATTTTAAGTTTGTGATGAATTTTTAAATTTATCCGAAGTTTACCGAAGACTCCTAACAACTTACCAAAGCTGTTCCGATGGTTGTCCGAAAATCGATCCTTTTGTTTTAGCGACATTTTCTGAAAATTGCCGAATATTACCGAAGACTTTCGAAGTTGTTGGATTATAACCCACTTACATCTCTAGTTCAAACCAATATCAAATTCAATTTACTACCGTTGAATGCAACCCGCGGCATACCGAAGAATATGCAATAGCTGTATTATTCACAGCATGAGATAAAATAGCTTTTTAACTTTAGGTTCCTGAAACCCTGTGAAGCTGGTCATGAAGGTAAGGTTGTTTTATCAATGGACTCAAAGCTAACGCCTCAAAATGTATTAACAGGGAGTGATAAACTTTTTTATGCAAACAAAATTAAACAACTTTAAAATGTTATTTTGAAACTTCGGCTTGAGCTTTTTAGCTCTGGTAGCCCAGTGATAATCGGGACCAGGCCACAAATTTTAGGCATGTCCTCGACTATAATTTGTTTTTAGTTATATAATCGGAATCAAACTCAGAACAACAAGAAACTTCACGAGAGTTCAAATTACCGCTTGATTGACAGATATCGTTTACTCTCATACTTCCTCTTAAAAGTTTGAACTCTCGTTACTGCTTAACGGATTGGCTATAAATTGTACCAATAGAGGTATCCATTATTGCAAGTTTGACCTACCTTTCCATGTAGATGAACTAATATGCAGTGCAGATCAATCCACTCGATTCTTTTCATCATTTGGAAACTTTTGTTGCTCTCGGCTAGTCTGCGAAGGATCTTTAAGTCCTTGCTTTCCATTCTTGGATTTGCACAAAACATTTGGCATTCCCCTAGGAATCTTAACTTGTCGCCCGGTTTCAGAAGAAGAGAGATAGTTGTTTGGATGCACTCCATGTAATAACGGAAAAAATCCCTCTTTCTGTTTTTCAATCTTTTTAGCTCGTCCTGTACCTTTTTCAGATCTTGTTCCAGGGCTACGACGGGAAGCTCTTCTTGTAGAACTTGCTGCATCAAAAGTAACGATAAAATACGGCTGTAAACAAAGAGTTTGAGGTTCTGCTCCGAATGTTCATCCTTTTTAAACATGCCCTCGGATGAGAAAATCGACGACCTTATGATTGCTTCGACAACCAATAAGTTATCGTTGCCACTACCGAAATTGTCTTTGCATATAAGATGAAACAGCTGTTGTAAAGCATGCCTTACGACTTTACCACTGTTTATACTACAGCTTATTTTCGCTAAAATCTTATAGACTTCTTCGTTGTGGGAAGAACATTTACCCCACGATTCTTCAAGATGTGGAAGAACCTCAAGTAAAATGAAATGTTCCCTTTGCTCCTTGCACACACCAGCAGTCTTGTCCATCTCCTGAATGAACAGATTTGGGCTCTCAAGAAATGACTTTATGGTCCACTGGAATTCCTCGTGTCCTAAAATCGTGGTAACAATATAAACAGTTACAAATGGTTTTGCTCTCCGGGCTAGGGTGAGTATATATATATATATATATATATATATAGAACAGAAATTTTCACAACAAAGATTATGAGTGAAAAAGTGCCTCAGCCGGGAGTTGAACCCGGGTCTCCTGATAACCGGACAGATGCCTTAACCACTAGACCACTGAGGCAACCACACTTACACAAACACAAACAAGTACATTTGTGGCCTCATAGTGGAAAGCTCTTGGGAGACATTTACACAAATTATGCAATTAGGATCGCGTCACTTTACCCAGTCGTTCAGCGATTCACAGTCCACTCCCCAAGGAAATTAAATTACAAATTAGTGTGGGAAGGGAGATATGGACGAGTAAGTGTGGTTGTCTCAGTGCCTAGTGGTTAAGGCATCTGTCCGGTTATCAGGAGACCCGGGTTCAACTCCCGGCTGAGGCACTTTTCACTCATAATCTTCGTTGTGGAAATTTCTGTTCTCAATTTAACTGTCTATATATGTATATATAATTCAGAAATCGCTGTGAATCGCCTTCCTAACGAGAATAGGTTGGTGATCCAAAGATTGTGAGGCAATTAGTTGTCCATATCTCCCTTCCCTCACTAATATATATATATATATATATATATATATATATATATATATATATATATAACTTCACAGATTATATATATATATATATTATATTATTATATGTACACTACAACAGTCTGATGATCGCTTAGTGCGTGAAACTCGAGTAACTGTCTCAAGAAATTTTCTGTCTAAAATTATATTTTGCTCTGCGTATTTGCATCGAGCACTCCTACGACTGCGTGAAACACTATTTATACTGTTTCTCTGTTTATACACTACAACATAAAAAAATAGCGTTTATGGTCGAATCCCTGGTGTTGACAACTACGCTAGTGCCCAGTCACAACTATTGAGCAAAACTTTTGAATGTTAAATCCAGCTGCCAGTTTTTCTCTCTTCCATGTTGCATACCGTTAAGGGTTGGATGCCACTAGCGACGTAATCGGAAGCGGAGTCGGTGTCGGGAGCGTAACGAACCTTACGTCCTAGCAGTGTAAATAAATCAAAGGGCTCTTAAAGCCATTTCGTTAATGCGTTGAAACATGAGGTTAAAAAAAGAAGAATCTAAAATAAATATAAAATAAATATGGTAAAGATGGCGTTGTAGAATCAGACATTATGTAGAAAATGCGAGGCGCAGTAGTCAACTGGATATGGTTCTTGGCAGGATAGAGAAGATTGAGAGAACTTGGTTTGAAAATTCGTGTTGGTGCAAGTCAAAAAAAGTTATGAGTAACAAAGAATCACGAGTGTGAATGTAAATAATTTTGATGTTAGGGAAGTGAAAGTGAAAGACTTTTCCCGCCTTGCTAGCTAATTGACGATGAAAATGTGTTGTTGGTTCAATTTACACAGTGCATTTTCAGTTATTCATTGTCTATTTTCTGTTGGGATATTTGACAATTGAAAAGACTTTCTAAATCAAATACAATAGATTGCCGCAATTTTAAAACAATTAAAAGCCCACATCGATAATACGTCACGTGCAATGACTTTATATCTGATCAGATGAGACATTAATATTAATTATCAAAATATCAATTGACACAACAAATGGTGACTGAATCTTTAATATTCTTTAAAGTAAGGCCCGATTCAAACATTGAACTTCACATTTGCCGAATCTAATGGAAGGCGGCCGTAACAACAAGTCATTTCTCTAGAGCTGCCTTTCCCCATGCCAGGACAATTTGAGCTATGTTTAGCAGACATCGCGCCATCAGCCATTTTTTTTTTTCAACTCTCCAGCAGTATTCGAAAATAGAACGAAAATCAAAATTTATGGTATTTTGCTGTTCCTACTCTTGCATAATGAAACGGAAAGTTTTGTAGTTAGCTAAAGTATCAAGTCTGCTGTTTTATATATTTTGACGTGAAAAATGGCGGGAAAATGGTGATCACGTGGTCATTTTTCGGTCACGTCTGCTATGGACGCACTTATTGCTGCGGAACGAGCGTAGCGAGTGAGCAGCAACATAATCAGGATTTAAAAGAAATATATGAGAAAAAAAATATAAGCTAGGAAAAATCTCGATTTGATCGCTTTTTACCAGAATTCACTGCGCCACGAACACATTTTGGGCCAGAATGCACTGCGCTACGAACAAGAGCCTCGCTTGCTGCTTCAAGCTGTTGGCTGCGAGATTTGTAATATTTTGGTCCAACATGTCCCAGTCGAAATCGGAACTGAAGTGTCGAAGACTACCACGAGTTGAGCGAGGACTGTGAGGCATGGTGATAGGACCGTTGAATGGCAAACATTTTCGAAGATTGTACGGAATAAAAGACAAATTTACTTTGAAATCACTCCGTCAGCGGTCGATGAGACTGAACTGAGCTGAGCGCTTGGGGACGCGAAACCTGAGCTGAGCTTGGGAGACGCGAACACAGTAATTAACCTAAATTTTCGCACCTTCCTCGTGGTCAACGCGTCCTTCACTCAACAATATTCTACAGACATTGCAGGAACTTGATGCGTGAATTACAAAACAAAATTAGTCTTATCAGCTGGAATTTTCGTCGATTCATCCCGGTTACATTTGCTTTGCTTCCCCTCAAAAAACGAAAGACAAAATTCCGTAATACCAGCGAGATGATAAAACAGCATTATTACAACAAATATACCGCAGCAGTTACTATCTTTTGGATACACTAGTATAGAAAATATTGGGTCTGGAGCGGATAAACAGGGCACCACTCCTGGCGGTCACTTTTTTAGTTTCCTTTAGATCGAAATGAGGTTCATGACAGGCCTGCACCGACTCCGCTATGTGGTTTTGCGGTTGCGATGCATTTATATTAGCTTTCAAAGTTTGGCTGTTATGAGTCGTGTCGTTAAGTGATTTACGTCTTGTATGATGTGTTAGGCGGCGTTTTGTAAATAGTTTTCAGGAATGGTTGGTTTTGAAGGAAACTCCATTTTTCATCAGTATTTGTTTAAGGTTTTTCAGTCGTGGGTGAAATGTTGTGACAAAAGGCGTTATTATCTCGCGAGTTTTTTCGTTTTGTTTTCATGCCAATTGCGTTCCGGCAAAAGTGAAATTCAGAATACCAGTGCATTTAAGAGGGTGCTGATGGGGTTAACAGTTAACTGACAATTGCCCAAAAATATAGTAGTAGTTTACTGATAAATGAAAAGTTACCGTATTTTCTCTATTAAATGCCCCCGGCGTTTATTTCAAACTTGGCCTTGTGGACCCGGCGTTTCTTTGTATCAGCAGTTTTTTCTCGCCCGCCATTTTTTAAGAAAGGGTTATTATTCGTTTTTCTTGGCAGCCTTGTACCTTGCCCTTAAATCTTAAGTTTATTATACCACAAACAAACGTTTGAGGAGCTTACTTACAACTTCCTTAATTATACCCGGCGTTTATTCGGGGCCCGGCGTTTAATCGAGAAAATACGGTAACAGTGAAGTGACATTCTATTAATTATACTAAATTAACGATTGTTGTTGCTAATAAAAGCAACATAGCTTTTTCCTAACAGCAAAGCTATTTTGTGACTTTTACCTGCCTCGCTGCGTGACCAGGTGACATATTAACCGATATTATATGCGAAAGGTACCAGGGTCGTAGAGCGTTGACCTTGATCTCCGTGATGGCGTCGAGTGGCGTGGTCAAAGTTATTCTGAGTTTTTATCGAGATGATGACAAAGGATCGGCATTCGAATGACACATAAGTCGCATACCGTTTGACATGACAAAGCACAATTCAATGGACATATAATCAAACAATAAGCGGAAAGTTTGAACTCGGTGAGTTTGATTTAAAGTTGTTCCGATTAGAGAAGATCGACGGGAAAGCTGTTACAAAGGCTCAGTTGGAAATGGAGCTACCTTTTCTAATGGGAAGTGCGACAAGTGAGGTAGTATGGTGTGTATTTTGTTTCGTCATTTTGTCCTAGCACGCGAACGCGGGTTGACCCAGGGGTTGACCACACGAGCCCTTTTCAGTGTTAGATTAAATGAGTAAGATTTCTGATTACACTAAAACCTGTATTAAGCAGACTCCAAAGTAAGCGGACACACCGTATTTTATTGGACACAAGCATCAGTGAGTTTCGAATTTTTTCCTTCCCATACTCTCTGTGTACGATCCTCTATCAAACAGACATCTTTAATACTGACGATCCTTATTACGGTTTTGGAAGCTATCTTGACAGGTGAGAAATTATGGTTTTTGTATGAGAATCTAATGTCGAATAATTTTCGTAAAGCGGCTGATCTAAGTCCAATCCCGAAAACGCATTCACTCTGGTCATTCTCATGGCCTTTAAAGTAACCTTATCTTAACTTTGCAAATTTAAAAGCCTTACTGATATACGCAATTTCCTACTTGTCAAGCTAAATCACTTGATAAGATCAATGAATGAAAATATTGAAATGAACCGATTTCCGACAGCGTGACCCAGTTAAAAAAGAAAAAAAAAACTTTCTTATACAAGCGCATGAGTATAGGCTACCAGTGTAGCCTCTTGTTAACTGACAATTGGCCGAAAAAATAGTAGTTAACTGACAATTGGGTACCCCCATTAGCACCCTCATTTAGCAGTGCTAGATTAATTTGTCGTGTGTTTGGCCTTGTTTACAAAATGGTAAAGTAAGCTCACTGTAGCTGTCGAGAAAAAGCTGCGCCGGGTTTACAGCTCTTTACAGGCAAATTCTCCGCGAGAAACAATTTCAAGCATCACGCTTCAGTGAATGTTCTGACACCTATAGAATGAATTGAGTTCCATTGTAATAATCTAATGGATAGTATCAATTATATATCCGGAAAAAATCTGGTCATTTCACGAACAGAAAAATCTAGAACCGGAAAGGAGGAAAGAGTTACGCGATTAACATCGGAACGGATAGATTGCCGTCCAAAATGGTGGCGCTGTTCAGATGTGTGTTACTTTTCCTTTATACCCTCTTAAAGTTTGATGTTCCCAATGCTTAGGGGTGGACCATTAGAAATCCTGGGAGGGGGGTCAAAAAATTTTCAGTGTATGAATTTTTTTTTCGGCCTGAGTTTCCTGCAGGATTTTTTTTTGAGGGAGGTGCAAGCCTGCAGGTTTTTTTTTTTTTTGAGATCTTCTTTATAAATGCGTGCAAGCCCCAAATTCTTTTTATACTAATGGCCCAATCCATTTTTGGTATTAAACGCTGGAGAGTAGATTTAAGTCAGACTGTCGAACCTTTGCATAAAAAATGAGGAGAAATAAGAATTGAGATGGAGTGGTCGAGCGCCGAAGGCGCGAGCCGCTAGGGTGGTCTGGGGGCATGCCCCACCAGAAAATTTTGAAATCTTGATGCTCTGAAACTCCATTTCTAGTGTTCTGAGACAACAATTTCTGTCAAAAATGTTTGGCAAATTGATGTGGCTTCTCGTCGCTTTGCGTCTCTTTGTGTGGCTCCACATACAAGTACTCGATTTCATTTTATTTTTCTTGCTGTTTCTTTAGTTTATCTGGATATCAGAGTTGAGTATACGCAATTTCGTCTTTTTGTATAGTAAGTATTATGAGAATTTGACGAAAATGACAGAATTTCATTTTCAAGCAAAATCGGGGTAATCTCGACGAAATCAGGACGGTTGGACAATCTGTAATGTATTTAAAAAATACTTGTGTGTAGTAGAGCAGGTTACATATTTCATGATGTTTACAGTGTTTTCAAATATGTACATAAAAAAGGTTTTGGTTATATTAAGATATTGGTACATGTACCAGATAGACCTTTGAGGCAGGTAATTTTTGACAGCATTTGAGTCAACCTGAAGTTGCTTTTTGATGAATTTTACTACCAGAGAGCATGTCATACTCTCATATGTTCCAGTTTAAAATAAATAAATAAATAAATATATGTATATATAGCCAGTTAGCTTGCAGGATTTTATTTTTTTATGGTCAACTGCTTGCAGGAATTTTTTTTGAGACAATTTTCCTTTGCAGGATTTTTTTTTTGGTAATTGTCACCCCCCCTCCCAAGATTTCTAATGGTCCGCCCCTTACGTATTTTTCTACGAAAGAGACGATAACTTAATTTGTAATAGGAACGAAATTAAAAAAGCCCGTCAAGGTTGTTGAAAGGTGGTGTCGCAGACGATTCCTGTCAGTTTTTAGAATTTTCAGTCAGTTCAGTTGCAACCTGTTGGTAAACGAACTTGAAATGTTCACCTGTATACAGACTTCTATTTTATGAGAGGGGTGAATGCAGCGATCTGTTTTTGGTCGTATCGTAAGTGTCTCAGTAAAGGCTGTAATTTTAGCTTGTATTCGCTACGCTTTATAGCTGCGTGGAGCTCGCTAAAACCTCCGTTGGCATTTTTGACAGTCTAGCGACTGTTACGTTTAAGCCTAGCTTTTTCAGCTGCATGTAGAAGGTAAGTCTTCTAAAAACCTATTAAGAAAAATTTAATACAGTGCACCAAGGATATAGATAAGTACAGTTTTAAGGGGTTGCAACGGTTAAATTCCTCTTCATAAATATTTCAATACTATTTATCTTTTGAATTAAGAGTAAACTAAATAGGTATTGAGTCCATCCATTTGAATTAATGATTTCAACTGATTTTTAAAGGCCTTAATTATCATATTGTCTACGAACTTCTAATTGCGTTAAAACCACACGGCTAGGCCTTGCACGCTCAGCTTATTACAAGTGCACGACTCATCGTCGTACATTTTTATCCAATTGAATTCCGGTTATGCAAAAATTGATTAAACTCGAACCCTTCGTAGAACTCGAAGTTTACGCTAACTGTTACAAAAATCGATTACATTGAAAAGGCATTATTTGGCAAGAGAATAGACCAAAATCTTGTAAAATTTTAAACTTTCCCGGAAATTTCTTTCACAGTGTGGCGCGTATAAGCAACTGATCTTGAAAATCCACCGGCATAAAGCCATCCGAGCCAAATGAACAAGCATTTGAGAATGCAATGAAATTCATCGGAACTTGAATATAAAATTTGAACTCATTTGAGTCAGAGCAGCGAATTGATAATAATTATGTTTCGTTTCTTGATAGATCATGGCAGGTAGGTTCAGTAGTAATGATACCTCGAGTTGGACTTCGAGTTGGAGTTCGAGTTGGAGTTCGAGTTGGACTTCGAGTTGGACTTCGAGTTGGATTTCGAGTTAGTAGGAAAAAAAAATCGAGAAAAATTAAAAAAACAAAAGAAAACAGCATTTAACTAGATTGTCACCACAGTGTTTTAATAATGGGAAAAGATTCACAAAAGATTCCATCTTGGATATCAACACTCACTACAAGCCGACCGAGACCTTTCAGTACAGACACATCGTCTCACGCCTGACCCACCAGGCGTAAAATATGGATTCATTAAAGGCGAAAGCAATAAGATTGCTTAGAACTAACTCTTCATAAAAAAGAAAACATTTGAAGAGAGCGTTTTAAGATTCAAACAACGCCTCAAATCACGGGGTTACCCAGAAAACATCAAGGTGTCTTTGCCTCTAGACAATCGGCACTTACACAAAAGAAAAAAGGTCACGAGAGGATACTGCCTTTTGTCACAACGTACCATCTGGCAGCACAGGTAGCCTAAGCTCAAGTGATAAACGTCGTGGTAAATGGCGTAATAGCGAAATTATAAGGATTTGTATTGGGAAAATTCACTTCGAGTTTGAGCGTAAAATTAGGAACGATATTTGAATAAAACTGGTTCATCTGAACTTCTTTGTGTGTTTACTTGTGTCTCAGTGAGTGGTTTTGCGGTCGATTCGCGATTCCAGCGATTTTTATTTCAACTGTTTCAGTCCTCCCTCTGAAAGAGACAGCACTCCGCTCATCGAGCCGATCGGATCCACCGAAGGAAATCGGCGGTAAAATCGCTCCAACGCCTCCAGTCGCCTCGAAATTGTACTTAGACCATAGTCGATAGTTCTGCTTTCCATTCGTTATCTTCATCAGAGTCGCACATTACATTGAGAGAGAATTAAAGGTCGCTAATCTCTGCAAACTTTCCCGTTTTGAGCCATCAGAAACGGCTTTATTCATACTTCGCGTTCATCCGTTCAGTAGCCGTGCGGTTTTGCCGTTCGAACGGCATATATATTAGCAAAGTTAATCCAATGGCAAAATAGATCAAGTCGCTCATCTGTTCACTATCTAAAGTACATGCAATTAACGAGATATCTCCAAACAAGTCTTCTTCTGCAATAAGCTTTACTCGCAGCACTTCACTTTCCAATGGAAACTACTAGTTTATCTTGTACAGGATTTTAGTGATCCAGATCCGCGCGGCCAAATTTCTTGCCTACCGGTAGGCAAGATATTTGGCCGCGCGATACAAACGTCTGTGAAATTTGCCGACTTTGCGGAGCTATATCTCCATTATTTTAAAAGATATCGCTTTTAAACTCGGCCATTTTACTAATTTTGAGACGCTTTTCCCAGCAGTGTCGATGGATTATTGCTATCAGGCCCATATAAAATTTTGGAAAAACCGTGATAAGGTCTATTCTGAAAACGTCTTGCGATACATGTTTGTAACCGCAAACAGGAAATTGTATTACTTACTCAAACTATCATCACCTGATCACCGGAGTGTCCGTGATAAAGAGGTTAAGTTTATATTAATTTGCTCTCTGGGACCGAATTTAGTGTCCGTTGTCCGTATTAGAGAGGGTCCGTATTATAGAGGTCTTTTTTAAAGAAAATATGTGAGAATTTTGTCGGGACACAGGAAACTGTCCGTAATAGAGAGGTATCCGTATTAGAGAGGTGTCCGTAAGGAGACCGTCGATTTTTATCGATTATAGTTTTTCATATTTCGAAATCCAACTCGAAGTCCAACTCGAACTCGAACTCGAACTCGATATACAACTCGACGTTTCGGGATTCCCATACTGGGACGTTCATACTTGCATTGCGTGAGAGCTCTAGAATAATTCAGGAAATAACGCTTTTCCACTTATGCTGATAAGCGTTCATGTTTAAAATTCTAAGCCGCCACCCGCGTACTAGAACAAACGCAAATTTTGCTCTGCCATATCGCTCATATTAAAACACAAACTTTCCCGTCCCATTTAACTTTCTTAAAACGTCGCCATTCGTAAAAATACACCGTGAAATTCTCAAACTGCGTTTGCCAAAAAACGCATTTGACCTATTTTTGGCTTTACGATAAATGATTGAAGCTGATAGGTAACGTGAGATATCGAAACTTTATAAGAAGAACTTAATGCCATTGCGGTAACGTAATGTGAGATATGACAAGTTCATCACCACTTCTGACATCCCAATACCCTAGGGAAATTAACAATAGGTCCGGGGGTGCTCCCCAAACATTTTAGTGGCAGTATGTGACGCCCTTCTTGAAATCCTAACCGCTTTAACCAACCATATCCTCAATGCCCTAATATAGCTTCTATAAAGAAGGAACAAGAAACCCCCCCGGACAAAAGTCCACAAAATTTTGTTAACAACTTTTGTCCCTTTTTAGTACTCGACTTCGAAATCTCGCTTAATGCGCAAGCGCATTAACGAGATAAAAAGGAGTCGAAATCGAAATCGGAAGCTCAACGCAATCGGGATCCGGAGGATCAGAAGGTTTCCTTTTTTTCTTAGATTCCCCTTCTGCTTCCGTTGCTTTGACAGAAGGCTCTAAGAACAGATTGGTGTGACAGTCTTGACAATCTTAATCTTGTAAGCGTAGTTTAAACAGTCGTTGTAAGTCCTTAGTTGATCTATCTGTTCGTATTCGTATTCTAGGTATAAAATTGTGTGGTAAATGGTTATTCAGAGCACGCGAACTAGGTTTTGAAAGTCGTACTCGTACTCAGTCTCGTACTCGTAGTCCGACTCTAAAGTCCCCTATCAACACTTGGACACTACAGTCATTCTCATACTAAATCTTGTTCTTGTATATATGATAGTGCGATGTGTGAGGTATAGGCTGTACTCCTACTTAAATGTCTAAAGCAGGTCCCGGTATTTTTTTTTCTGATATATCGATCGGAGAAAGTGAAACCTCCGCCAATAGGATATTGAATGAAACATTGAAGTCAAACCTTAACCCCGGGCAAAAAGAATACCTTTTGGGGAGTCGACGACTTTTTTGCGCTATTGTTTCTTTTCTTTTTTTTTGGAAGTAAAATTGTTTAAAACTGCATTGTTAAAAGACAACTGACTTCTTCAATTCGAGATATGATGTCTTTCAAAGTGGGAGAAATCCTTGCATTTTGCCGATTAGGAGTTTATGTAACAATAAAAGGATAAGTGATCAGCGTCGCTTTCAGCGTCACCTACCTTTATAAATAAGGATGACTTTACCAGGTCTCGGTTTCCAAACACGCTCTTTTTCTTTATAATACTGCCGGTCGCATTGGTTGTTTAGACAGTAGGTTCCTGGGATATACTTGCCGTCTTCTGGGATTCTCTCATATTTCCTGTCCTCTTCAAAGGAATTGACTGGAAGCTGTGTTTTGTTTTCATAAGTTTCGTCACAAGCTAGAATGATAGAAACACATCGGCCTTTGTGTTAGAATTAATAAAAAATATATATTTTTGAGGGCTCATGGGATAACAGTTATCATTTTCACACCAGATTAGTAAGACTGCACGATTCGAACTTCGCACTCCTTAAACTCCTCGCCTTGAGTTTGGAAAACTGGTGTCAGTCGAGAAAAGTCATCAACTTTGCAACAAAAAATACAATTATAAATATTGAGGTAATGAAACGAACCACGTATAGTGATCAATGAATAATTGATTGAATCATATGCAGCCTGAAATAACAACGAATACTGAAAAATGACACGAACTGAAAGTAATATAAACAGTTAAAAGTACATGAAAAAATAAGGAAAACTGAGTGTTTTTGTTTGTTTTTTGGCTTTCAAAATGTTTATATATATATAGATACCTCGTGCTTGAGGCAGACCAGAGATCTTTGCTGATCGAGATCCAACAGCAACATTGCCGGTAATGTTAGATACGTTGATGCAGTTGTACCGTTTGACGATAGGTTTCCGACTATCAGTCTGGCTTGAATTCTGATAATAATCTGTAACATGATGTTAAAACAATTAGAACGACCAGGGAGCTACTGTTTGACTAATTTCTCCTCCTAATGAGGCTGGACTAATACTGCATGGTTGAACCATGCAACCAACCGAATAATTTCCAGCCAACATATTTCCAGGGTACCCCAAGACACTTACTCCAACACGTCAAGGTTAATTTTTACAAAACCGGCCTGAAAGACTGCATGTGGTCAAAATACCCTTGATCAACGGTAAAGGGCTGCTATGCCAGTTTAAACTAATTAGTGTTCTTATTTATTTTGTTAACAATAATAATGATAGAAAACAAACATCGATTATCGTATTTCCTCGAATTATAGCCGTCCCGTCGATCAATCCCCCCCCCCCCCCCCCCCACCACCTCTAATAATCGTCCCCCTTTGGCGGAAATATTGAATATAATCGCCTCTCTCCATTGATCAGCCCCCATCACATATCAAACTCTTTCCCCAATACGACGGACATTTGTTTTTCTCGGCTCCAGGCGGACGCGGCCGCTAACCCCAGGTAATGCGCATGCTCTCCGGTTCAAATTTTCAAAATGGCGGACAGGCCAAAGAGAGAAATAAAAGAACCAAAGCGATTCTGCAACGAATACTCAGCATACATCCCCGTTAAAAAGGTCAAACACGGAAAAAAGATACAAAACTATATGATATTGAAATCACGGAGGTTGACAAACCCAATAAGAGATTGAAAATTCATTACATTGGCTACAGCACTCACTTTCTTCTCAGCTGTTTCGAGAGCTTGTCGGGCGTTTTCATCAACTCGCAATCGCTTTTCCTCTTCCTGTACTAGTGATTCTTCTAATGCTCTTTTCTCTCCCCTTAACCGGTTATTCTCATTTTTAAGCTGATGTACATCAATTTCGTTATAATACACCTTAAATTGATACAGAGGACCTGTTTCAAACTTGTTAAGAAGTGCATTTAATTGCCTTCCGCCACATTATTTACTAGCGGTCTTAGCTGCTTTCTGGAGACAGAATATTTTTTTTTGAAGACTTTTTAAAATGCGGGGTATACCTGATCGCTCAAACACTTTGTTTACAATAGCCGAGAGAACCGACTGATGGTTTAATTCTCCGTCTTCTTCTTTTTCTTTGTTCCTTCGAAACTGTATAGATTAGTAAGCTGCAACGAAAATTTATTGGACGACGTTTAGAAAAAAAAAAAAACCGCAATCGATAGATATACCTAGCCTGAAAAGTGTATTTATTCCAATTCTTACGGATAATAACTTTACAAATCATACTTGTTTATCTCGTACGTAAACGATGGCAGATTAATCCCCGAAGCTCTTTCTGAGCTTCCCGATTCCTCTCCTACTGTTTTCACGCTTATAAAACTGGAATAAACAAAAGGACGAAAACATACCTGTTTTGAAAGGCCATTTGACGAGGTAAAATCTGCTTTTTGTTCGACACTTTACACATCAAAACAAAGGAAATTTGTTCCACTTTTTGATTTCGGCGGTACATAGTCCGTTTTACGGATATCGGCGCCATTTTGAATAATTTACTTGCGCAAAGGGTTATGGGTCAAAAAGGGGGCATTAATCCAAGATGGCGGCACGAAAAAGCACATAGTGAGACTGGAAAAGAAAACCTCGGCGCCTTTTTAGACTCAGGGAAGTCCAATGAAATAATGGGAGGAGGGGATTATTGTGCAGTTTATGGTTGTTCTAATAGTCGAAGAAAACTTGACAGGTATGATTTTTCGCTACAATTAAAACTAGCGGATATAAGTTGTCTGTAAGTTTTTGTAAAGCCACTCGTGAACACGATTCATGTGGCAAGAAAGTTGAATGGATTACTGCATTTATTGATTAACAGAGTAATTGATACCGTTTGAAAACCTTTACTTTGTGTTTTGTAGTTATTGCAGACGCACATCTGCCACAACACAAATTTAATTTTGCTTCTACTGAGAATAAATATTATTAAACTCGTATCGTGTGAATCAATTGTCCCACGCAGACAAACACATAAAGCTTAGCCTTACTTGCACACTGGCAAGTTTTGATCAGAAATGTAGTTGCTTGATGCAAATGAAGACAATGCCAATAACATATACCTCTCTAATTATTATTCGTTATTCAGTAATTTTTCATTTGCAATATTAATGGTTAATGTCTCTTTATAGATCATACACGCCTAAAATCCTTACATAAATTAATTCATATGTAGTCTCTTAAGATAAGCCAACGTCAGTAATCTAACAGATAACCTGATAAGCACTAACAACTAATTTCTGATAAGTTAAACCTGTTTGCATTGTACTTGTTACAACAAAATAACTAATAATGCACCAATTGATATAAAACGTCTACATCCCCTGAATATTTGGCTTGTGCATTCCCACCCGTCGGCCGTGCAAAGTTTTATGAATGTAGTTTCAGATTTACCTGTGAACTCCAACAGCGCGTATCAAGAAGAACTGTAACAATCTCTTTTAAATGCCTGTAGGTACTATTGCCTCTCAAGCAGGTTTAATTTCTCCTATCTGACAATTCAACCACAACTATGTTCACATGTCGACCTTGTCACATTTTAAATCCCTGATAAACGTCCGTGTCAAATTGTCCACGTCAGGGTGTGGTTAACAGCCGAATTTCCCTAGGATATATTGAAGTTTAAAATTGAGCGGTTTGTAATACGCTAACCTGTGGAATAACATCAGCTAATTATAATTCCAGGTGTGTCGTTAAACCACATGTAAAACGCCTACAATGGCACAGGCCATCAGCAGAGCACTTTAATTTATGGGAGAGGATAATCAATCGTAGCGATCTGAAAGTCACAAAACACACTAAGGTGTGCAGCAACCACTTTGTACACGGGAAACCACTAGGCGATCATCAACACCCTGAACTATGGTTACGTGGTTACAACGGAAAAGAAACATCAAACGTTAGAGTTTCGCAAACAATTGACAAATTGAATGAATGTAAAGATCAAAATAACGATGTTTTTGTACGGACTCGAAAAGGCCCAATCAAGCGAAAAACCGCAACAAAACCCCGAACGGAAAATAATAAGCGCAAAAAGATCGAGGATCATCATGACCAGTCTGAAAAGTCTATCTACCTGGCCAGTTCTCGCGGCATTCCTGATAAAGTAGCCGTTCAAAATGACCATACATACTGTTGTCTAAATGACCAAGTTTGTGGAATCCCCGCTGCAGCAGGTAGTACAGAATGCGGCTGTCAAGCTTCTCTCTGTGCAAAATGTAGATCAAAGATTTTGCAAATTATGGAAGACAATGAAAATCTTCGAAATGAAAATGCTAAAATAAAAGAATCCCTGAATACTGTCACAGAAAACACGTCAAGTGACAACGTTTCTATTGATAAAATCAAAGATTTTGATTCTTTGATGAAACTTCACACTGGCCTCGATAATTATAAAGTTTTTTTGTGGATCTTCGAGCAGGTGAAAGACAAAATACCTTACTTACAATACTACAAGGGTTCAGAATCGCACAAACCCAAAAGGTACCAAGTGCACAAGAGCGGAAAGCCAGGCCCAGAGAGAATTTTGTCGGCACAAAACGAATTCCTTTTAACACTTATGAAGCTTAGACTAAATTTGAATAGCCAGTTTCTTGGTCACGTGTTTGGAGTTTCACCAAGTCTTGTGACAGTTATTCTATCTACGTGGCTTCCTTTACTTTCCCTGGAATTAAAACCCTTAATCCACTGGCCAACTCGTGAGCAAGCACAAATGTACTACCCTGATTGTTTTAAAAAATACAAAAATGTAATTGCTATCATCGACTGCACTGAGGTACCCATCCAGAGGCCATCATTAGCTCTGGCTAATGGCCAAATTTATTCGTTTTATAAAGGAAGGCCCACTTGTAAACTTCTAGTTGCCTGTACACCAGCAGGTACTGTTTCGTTCGTTTCACACAGTGCAGGAGGCGCTATGAGCGACAAGCGTCTCGTCAAGGAAAGCGGAATTATGTCAAAGTTTGAACCCGGGGACACTGTTCTTGCTGATAGAGGTTTTAATATACAGGAACTGCTTCTTCCCCGTCAAGTAAACCTTGTCATCCCCCCTTTCTTGAAGAAAAAGAAGCAATTCACCATCGACGATGACACACGTACCAAGCAAGTTGCAAATGCACGGATTCACGTCGAGCGTGTGATCGGCCGTCTTAAAGACTACGACATTTTAAAGTGTGAACTTCCCTTGGACATGGTCGACTTGTTTGACCATATTGTAACAGTTATCTGTGCCATCATTAATCTGCAAGAACCAATCATCCCGCTTCACTGCCGTTAACGTTAACTGAAAGCTACCTTTAACTTACTATTTTGTAGCGACAAGTGCATTTACGATTCGTTACGTTTCTTATCATGTTTTAAAGTATAGCTTAACACTAAGGATGGGGAAGAGGATGGTCAGACGTAAGAGATTTTGATCCAACTTTCCATCCCCATTCACGGAACGTTGATTGAAATTTATGACCAGGGTTTACTCATATCTTTGGTCCCAGGGTGAGAAATTTGAAGCAAAATCCTTAGCGACAAATGTTCGGCATCTGATCCCCCCCCCCCCCCCCCCCCCATCCAACTCCTCTCCAAAGAAGCCTTATATTGAACCAACATTCTGGTACATTACAGCCGATTTTACCGCTGTGTAGCAGACCCGGGTTTTGTCAAATACAACTTTCCTGCGCCGTTGTGTGATTTTGGGTGTATCGTGACGGGCGAATCATGCTTGCAAAACCCTGCTCAGCATACAGTGAAATCGGCTGTAAGCAGTTTACAAGAATCCAACTTCACACTCATCAGAGTTGACCGCATCAGGCTGAGCAGCGCTTGTTTCGTCCATTCTCTTTTTTATAGCACCAGTCATCAGCTCAGGAACCACAATTCGTTTGAAGAAGAGCTTGGCCTTTGCTACTGTATCATCCAATAAGTCTTTTCTCAGAGTCACTTGTTGGCGGTGAAGGTTAGGGCTTGGGCCAATAGTCCTTACACAAAAATACCCCACATCTGAACTGGTTGAAAGAAGTTGTAACTGTACTTGAGAATAATAGGTGTGTGTGTCTTTGAGCGAAATAAGTCCATTTAGTTGGATTTCAAGACATGCATCTTTCTGTGCTGCGAATTCAGATATTGACATGTTCCTGTATTTGTAGGGATTTTTTACCTCCAAAGGTCTCCTTCCACAGCAGTCACAGGTCACCATAGCATCAGGAGATGCAGCAATAAAGGGGTACTGGGCACAAACAAATACACCACAACGTTCTACTCGTAAACGTCTATGATTCGAACTTTCCGCTTTTACAAAATCTGTAATAGCTTGAGACTCGTTATATATTCCCCAGTCAATGGCTGCAGAATGGGGTTGCGGGTAATAATTCATGATACGTTTAACATACGACGTAGTTTCCCCCCTTACAATTTGTTGTTGCAAGTCAACTTTATCAACGATTTGCTTGATAATGCTGGCTGTGAGCCTGCCAGTTCTTATACTAAACCAAAGCTCGTTACCGCTTTGGTTTAGTGTTGCTTGGCAGATCCTTTCAACTTCCTCCCTGGTGATAGGTTTTGTGACAGCCTCTATAAGTTCCTCTGCTGAGCTTGAGTGGCTGGCATACTCCAATAATGTTGGTGGAAGTGGCTGTACCTCCTCGGCAGTTACTATCTCCTCCCGTCCAATAGCAACGTCTCTTAGGTCTGGAGCGTCAGCGTCCGAATGTGTAGAAGGGAAAAAGTTTAAAATAGCAGCTTTTCCATCAGTGGCTGTTCTAAGCTTATCTAAATCCAGGTCTTCTATTTTCTTGAGCTTTCTGTCATCCAAAGCCCTGGGATCAAAATCAAACCGATTGCTCCTCGGCTCGGACTTACTCAGCTCCACTTGGTAGTTTCCTTTTAAAAATATAATACGGAAATTTTATATTGAAAACTTTGTTATCATGGACGGATACAGGGAGGGGAGAGGGTGGATTAGGTGGCTAGCCACCCCTCTTTAGACCGTCGGCTTTAACAGTTTTCTTTTCATTGCAATAATGAACAATTTTATAGACATACATACCCATAGCCACCCCCATGAAAAATCCTGGATCCGCCCCTGGTTACTCTACTATAGCTGATTCCAGGCAAATCTAGGGGAGGGATCCGGGGGTTCTTGACCCTCTCCTTTTTGCCAGAAAAAAGTAAGGCCCGGGGGCCGAGAGTTTATTATCTGGACCCGCTCTTAGGCGAGGTTCAAGATCTTCACTGAACACATTTACCTTTAATTTTCTTTATGGTTATGTTTCTAAGAAAATCTGGTTCGTGTTGATGTTTTCCTGCTGGCTGACCCCATGACTGTTCCTTGGATGTTGCAGACTTGTTCTCACCCATCACTACTTTTTGGATAACATGGTGGCAAATTCCTGCGACATGCTTGCAGCTGCCTCTTACTCTACAAAACGCAACAGGTTTTAAAACAAGTAAATTTCAATACTTGGCTTATCACCCGCGTTGTACGAGACAAAATCAACATGTTTAACTTGCTGTAAAAATTATTTTATACCCAGCAGGACATGAACAGAAAGCGTCACAAATGCTTCCATTTTGTTTATTAAAAATGAGCCAAGCAGAGTATGGAGCGGCAGACACTGTCGTTTCACGTACAACCTACAACACAATAGATGATCATTAGACCTGTGTTACCAAAAACGCGCGCAACGCGCCAGACTTTGACATTTTAGGTTTATTGGGTAGCTTTGTAGGTCTTTTAGATTGCCACAACAAGAGTGGGTAAAAATGTGCTGAATATACCTACCTTTGCTCTAATAAAACAGTATGATATGTTCCCACTTATTCCATTGTACTGTGGACTTCTTATGTGCCCAGACAAAAATAGCGATTTTCCATCCCTCATTGCTTCTTTTCCGGAGGTTTTCAGACCAATAACCTTGTTCTCTGTTTTTGACGTTATCAAAGAAAACGGGTTAAATATATTCCATGCACTGATGCACTCTATGGGCTCACGGCTGATGTCAATGTTTCTGCAAAAGTCAACTGCTTACTGATAACCACTGATAATCAAAATAGTTGCGGAGGTAACAAAAAATTCTTTCGCGATATTTAAAACTTGAAATGACTGGTATTCAAAAGAAGGTCTAGATCCGTAGACCGGTATTAAAGTCACGCTCAGAAAGACTGAGAAAGCCCGTGACAAATTATTTACTCACTTTCATTCCAATATTTCTCAGCATTTATTTGAGACAAACTGGGATAGCTTGCCGAACTGTCTTCCCATCCTTCGTGTAACGTATCGGGGTCAGGAAGAATGATCCGTCCCTCCTCCAGCCGTAACTTAGCCATCCTCTCACGATCTACTTCCACCTGGCACTCGATAACGGTTTTTTGTGGTTTCAAACCTAATTTTTGGGCAAACACGGCGAGATTGATCAAACCTTCTTTATTTGTGGTTCCGACGGGAACTTCCCTCGCTATTAAAAAGGACTTAAGCTTTTCGACTCCCCATGATTTAAAAATATTTCGGGTTTCAACCTCACTCACGCAACCGTGTTCACTTTGCGACGCCATCTTGGATTTTAATGCCCCCTTTTTGACCCATACTCCTTTGCGAAAGGAAATTATTCAAAATGGCGCCAGTATCCGTGAGACCATTCTCGTCCCCAGAGCCTTCGTTTCGTTTGGTCAGCGGAAAAAACGAAGGGCTCTGGTAACAGTGCCTTCCGGATGTCGTTAAATCCACGACATCCGTTAGCGCATGCCTAATGCATTAATGTACTATTGCGCTTGCTCAATGCCAGAAACCGGAAATAAAATCATCTTTCGTGTGCGCATTCTCGTCCCCAGAGCCCTCGTTTCGTTTGGTTGAGCTTTGGAGACGAGAATGTTGTGTGTGTGGAATGGCGTTCGAAAGGACTGTACAAGACTTAACAATTACAGGAAAACATCGCGCTAAAAAGGAAAGAAGAAAAGCTTTACGTGCTGCTGTTATTTAGAAGAAAGATTGTCTTTGTATTTTGCCTACTGGTTTTAGAAATTCCTCGATAAGTCAACCGATTTCTTTCGTTTGGGAGCTGTGTATTTATCGTTTCGCCACTGAACGCAATCACGGTGACCAAATCAGTTGATGGGACAGCTAAGTTTGTTGATGGACACGCTGTGGTCATTGATTAGGCTTATTTAATCGAACAGTGGTAAGAAATATCGAGGAATTTTCGTTTTGCATTCGTTTCATGTTATTTTAATTGGGCTTCGAGTGACCTTCGTTTCCCTAGATTTGTATTTCAAGTTGTAGCAAAGAGTACTACCTAGTGAAGGAAATATAACTTGCTTACGAGAGTGCTGACATCATTGTTGTTGTTGTTATTTAAAATGGGTAACCTAGTAGTAATATTTCTTTTCACCCTTGGGCTTTCTTCAGGATTTTTGCCTCTCCTTTAATTAATACTCGTCCCTGTTGCAAGCAACATACTTTTTTAATATTCGTGGCCGCTTATAGCTTCGTCTTCCAAGACACATACTGATTATTTTCGGAAACGAATCGCTCATATTTAGCGACAATCAGATCCCGTTATACTTTGAAATTTAGGAGCCGTATCTTTACCTGCTAAACCAAACAAAACTGGGTGACATTGGTCGTTGAATGTGTTGAAATTAAAACGTTGGTTTTGTTGATGTAGTCATAGGACTTCAATATTTGAAATTCAACCGGAAGTAAAACCCTATGCGTAGAGGCGTAAAATTTTTTACCTTGTTGCGCATTCATTTTAAACGGCCAATCAAAAAATTCAAATTTTTGTCCGTTACCAGAGCTACACGAGACGCAATTTAAAAAAAAACCGTGGAGCTCTGGGGACGAGAATGTGAGACGGACTATTTGCAATTTGCGCTTGCGTAAAAGAGATATCGCCCAAGACTCCTTGCTCGGTCGTATTTTGATCACGAACGCCTTGTTAATTTTGACGAAACCGCTCGAAAGAAAGGTGAAAATGACGAGGGAAAAACTTTACTTTAAAGTAAGAAAAAAGGCAAAATAGAAAGTCATTATATTATAGTTTAATATTTCGGTGGTACATTGAGGACTTTTTATACAGAGAATCAGCACGATGACAAAACGTTGGAAAATCGCACTCGATTTGAGGGAGGCGTTGAAGTGGGCGTGGTCTCAAAATTCAATTAGAGACTATTTGTACCCCGTGAGTTTGATATGCTTAGTTTTGGGTTGTGTTTGGATGCGGCTTTTCGTCAGATCTGTGACTACACTTGACTTGACTGGAAATGATTTTATACTTGTCAGCATGTGCTTCATCAAAGTGGTTCTACTGTTCTCGTGAAAGACTCTTGTTTTCCTTTGACAGCCGCATGTGTCGGAACCACGTGGAGTACCTGGTCTTCGCGCGAGATAAATCTACCACCGCTCGTGTATTAGTTTTTGATCTAGACTGCTAGCATAAATATAGTGCCCTCTTTAACGGAGGATGGTTTTGATCTACGTGCAGCGATTATCGAAAAAAGAAGGAAATGTAACATCGTCACATCGAAGATGTAAGCACAAAAAAGAAAAATAAGCAACACCCGTTTCTACTACTTACGAACCGAACCCTGGGTGCCAGAGGTTTTTATTTTTTTTAGTGGAAACGGCGAGTTTGAGCGGCGAAGCCGCGACAACGAGGCGCAACGCGCTTCTTCTAACCGTTTATACGGTTAATTTCACTCATGATATTCAGAGAACGGACCTCTGGATCCAGGGTGTACGGCAAAATTCAAATTTTAAATGAACGAATTTGTAACGGCAAAAGGAGAAATATTTAATATTTACTGATTTTTTTTTCTATATTAAATTGCGGCTGTTCTGAGTGTCAACCGAGCAAAACAAAATGGAAATATTATTTGACTCACCAGTAAACAACATTAAAATTGCCGGCACTAGACCTTGATTTGAGCGAGAAACGCTTGTCACGGAAATTGCAGCCAAAGGCTGCCGGCCGTCGGCGCGTGTTTCCTCGCGCATATCCACGCGCGAGACTGGTCACCTCAACGAACGCTCAGTTTCACCCTTGTTCTCTCCTCTCTTCTCGTGGCCGTTAAAAATAATAAAAATGGAAACTTGAGACGTAATAGGCGCGTCGTATTTACGAAGCGGAAGACAGGATAATATTTGAAACATGCAAAGTCAACCGTCTTCGCTCTGATTCAAATGGCTTCCAAAACGACTCAAAAAGACACAGGAACACAGGTAAATAACAATATTTTTATTAAATGATTATGTTATAGCTAATACAGCGTTTGGGTCCCCTGTGTCCCAGTGAAGTTAAACATTCAAAAAAAAACAAAAAAAAAAAAACAATCGTTCGATTACATAAAAGTTACAAAAGGCTTCACATAGTTTTTCTATAGTGACGTTCGTGTATTTGACTCTTTCCTTTATTTCTAGGAGGCTCCCCAATTAGCACATTACCACGTTAGAACCTCCAGCGAGCAATATTTGAAATAATCCCCCTCCCCCCTCGAATAATCGCTCCCTTTTGGAATGAAAAATTAATAATCGCCCCCAGCGAGGAAATACGGTATGCTGAAAGGGGACTAAAACTTAAAGGTCATTGAAGGTTTCCATGACTGGAGAGTTGTAAACATAGCACTGAAGTATTGAAGCTGAAGGGTGTTTTCCTTCAGTACAGCCCTGGCTCCAAACATTGCTCGTATAATAAATCAACCTATTGCCGTAGTGCCGGTCTTGAACTCAGTTTCCGCTTTTTATTGCACTTCATTTTAATAGTGACGTCTGGCTCGAGCATCTCTGCCGATTAGAGATCCGGCCACGTACTGATACCGAAGCAGTGCATTTTGTTTACGAATGCATTCAAAGGTTTCTAGTAATTACAGTTTGCACCGAAGTAAAGTGTGTCTGCATATTGCCTCCTAAATGTCAAAGGTTGCTAAGATTTGGTTATTGATCTATATTGATCGGGACAGATTCAATACAAAATACCAAGCAAGTAAATCCAATCACCTCACCAGAAATGTCTGAGAAGCACGTGTCACTTGAACCTGAAACAAAAAAAATAGTTCATTATTTAAGATTAAATAAGGAGGTACATGTATTTATAGAGATCACAGTGGCGAATTTAGGGAAAGGACCCGCGAACCACGCATCCCCCGCGTAAAGACTCGATGGGTCTAACATTTTCACTCGCGACCAACATCTCCCCCCCCCCCCCCTCACCAAATCTCCATTCAAACCCCCCACCCCCTACCCCCCCCCCCCCCTTCCTCCCCTACAATCCACCGCTGGATCGTGCCGTAAGGGGTTTTAGTGGACTTGTTGAAAGCGGTTACCTTACATTCGAGAGGGCAGGGTATGTGAAGAGTATGGTTTTTAAACAGTTTAAACTTGGATAGGGTATAGAAATCAGAGAGGCTTGGCCTAGAATTGTGGTCGGCCATTTGTTTCAAAATTACGACACGATATACGTGAGGTTTTTTGCCACGTATACATGTACTTGCGATTTTCCGTATTGTATGGGTTTTTATCCCAGGGATATAACGATTTTCTACTTATGCGTCCGTTAAACGCAAACGTACGCTTAACAAACACGCATATATATATATATATATATATATATATATATATATATATATATATATATATATATATATATATATATATATGCGCCCTACAAAAGCCCATATGTATGCGGTTACAAAGTTCGTGTATACGCGTTCGTAAACACGTCGTTGTATAAGGAGCATCGAATTTTACCGTCAGCTAATTGCGCATCCGAGATGGTGGTATAATGGCTGGAAAATGACTCCAGGTTTTGAACTCTAAGCCAAGGATAGCCTCGAGCCAGGAGCCTGTTCGCAGGCTAAGCCAAAGTGTGGTTCTGGACGCCAATAACATTTACGTTATTTGAGACCAGGTAAATCGCATTGTATTCTGGAGAAACTCCTGATGGGGTAAAGATATTTTATACCTTAGTCGGCCTTCTGTTCGAGTTCTAGGAGAACTGTTGGCAATCCTCTGATAGGGCAAATAGAAGTACACGATGCAATTCTCACCTGCTTAATAAGATCTTTAGCTGTATCACCAGGGTTTCAAGTATCGGAATTCTTTCAGTGTCTTCTGCCTCACTTGGATCCAAAGAATCGAGCAACCCACGAACTGAATCAATGGCAACCTCCAGTCGTACAATTAAGTTTTCTGCCACGTTTCGATCAGCATTTGGAAAGTAACGTTCACAATCCCTCAAAAGGAAATCCACAGATTCTAACAAATCAGATGTTGAAGAACCTTCAACAAGTGCGAGGACCACGAATGAGAACCAAACATTGATCAAAGCTTGTGTCGCCATGTATTCCTTCACCTTTCTCGTACATGAAGTAGTTTACAGCTGACGGTATAATTCGATGCTCCTTATACAAGGCCGTGGGCGCTTTCCATTCGGTCAAAATTTCCGAAAGTTTTGGTCGGAAATCCAATGGAACAGAAAAATTTCGGGAGAAAATTTCGAAATTTTAGGAATACGTTTTGAGGTTGTCCTCTTTGATGGAAATTCCGGAATTAACAGAACTTTGTGTTCCATTCGTAATTTGTCTCGGCCCTAGGAGTGTCAATGTAGTGTCTCAAGCTCAAGTAGGCTGAAAACTCGGGAAAGATGGCGACCGAACAGTCTTTCATCGTATGGGTATTTCTGTACCGATCTCCAATTATTATTACATCACTCGTGCTTTGGAGCTGCAACTGGCAAAGGTAAGATAAATTATAACGGTGTTTAATTTTGTCTGTTTAATACATTCGGTAAAAGTCCGTTATACTCGTCGGTTTTGTTCCCGCCTTTTTTAAAGGATACTCGGGGCAGAGAGTTTATGTTCAAAATATTGTTATTATTATTCTTCAGACTTGTCTATAGCAACGACTAGTATAGAAGCAGAATTGCCCGCTTATACGAGCAATGTTTCGGAATCATCTTGTTCTAAAGCTGCGAAAACATTTTAAAAGTTCGCCATTTTGATATGTCACACCGTCCCGGTATCCAAGTGTTCTAAACCCGTTCCATTCGACCACCGAAAATTCCGAAAACTCGAACCGGAATTTTTTACCGAATGGAAAGCGCCCCGTGTTTACGAACGTATTTTTACCAACTCACATGCGCATGCATTATGCCTGTGTCACACGCCTGCGGATCAAAAACATCGATCACACCCATACAGGACAATTTCACACGCCTGACTCACAAATCCGGACTACTTGTTAATATTAAGGGACGGACCATTAGAAATGGGGGCGGGGGGGGGGGGGGGGTTGGGGAAAAAAATCGTGCAAGGGAAAATGGTAGGAAAAAAATTCGTGCAAAGTTCAAGGCAAAGAAAAAAAATTCATGCAGAAGGAGAAGTCCTATTGTGGTTGTTATTTAATATATAAAAGCTGCCAAAGTGCCTATTGAAAATAGCGCTCTTGGCGTTTCAAAAATTCAAAACATTCTTGGGGCCTTCCTATACTATTATTTATAAATAAAGACATTTGATAGTGTTCATTGAAGTGTTTACCTCACACTGCATGAAATGACAACTATAAGGTGATATAATGAGTTCATTAATTTTCAATTCAATGCAAAAAAAAAATTCAAAAAAAAGTTTTATTCCACATAATTGTTACAAATGATAGATTTTTTGGAGTGGAGGGCACTACAAAGGGGGCTGTTTTGGTGAATGGAGTATGGCATCATTATGATGGGCTGTGGGAGAGGAATTGCAGAGGACAGGGACTGAAAAAATGCACGGGGAAACCATCCACTTCCAAATGGCTTCCTCCTCTCTCGCTGTGTATATGTTGTGGTTCAATTTTATCCTTGGTTCAAATTTTATTTTTCTTTGTTTTTGGCTATGGTAATGTATGGTAATGAGTTTTAAACAAAGGAAAATAAAATGTGAACCAAGGATAAAATTGAACCACAACATATACATTTACGAAAAGCTTTTGCATTAAAAGGTGGACTGTATCCTGTGATCTGTTGTAAATTTAGTAAAATGTATAAAGCACAAAAGCATAGATAATGAATCAAAATCTCGCTGTTCAAATGAAACTCGAGGGTAACATGATGGGGGGGTGGGGGGGGGGGGGGTGGGGTGGAGTATCCAGTGAAAGAGTGCACATAGTATTAAATAAGATGAAGAAGAATTTCACCATTAAATTCACTTTCAAATTTAAAGTACATGCTAAATACATTGTGATATAAAAAGTAGATTTCAACTATTGCCTATAACAGCTTCTTGATGCCAACATTTATAAAACATTTGATATGAATTGCTGTTAAAAAGTGTATAATGAAAAGAAAACAATCAGTAAATAACAAAAACAGTACATAACATTTTGATGTTAACTATTCCTAATATATATTTTTCAAATATACTTAATGGTCAAAAATGGTTTTTAAGTATTACATCTTTTTTTTTTTTAATTAGTAAATGACAAACAAAGCAGTATTTGTCTGAAAAAAAAAAAAATTCGTGCAAAGGGTTTCACCTGCAAAAAAATCCTGCACAAGCAATGGGTGAAAAAAAAAAAATTCGTGCAAGCTGAAAATCCCCCCCCCCCCCCCCCCCCCCCCCCAATCACTTTTCTAATGGTCCGTCCCTAACGAGCAAATAACTTAATTGGCATTTGAACTGTAGTTGGAGATTTTGCTGAGATCTCGGTTATCTCGCCAAGATATCCGTGAGATAAGCGCTATCTCGGAAATGTTCAGAAGTGGTCGAAACATCTTCGGTAATGTTCGGGAAGTCGTCGGAAATTTTTCGGAAATTCAGGTGATATGAATACGAAAATCACACGCAATTGACTTTTATAGGAAAAGTTGGCAGGTATAATATGGGCGTTTGTAGGGCGCATATATACGCGTGTCTATTAAACGCACATTTGCGTTTGACGGACGCATAAGTAGAAAATCATTAAATCCCTGGGATAAAAACCCATACAATACGAAAAATCGCAAGTATACGTGGCAAAAAACCTCACGTATATCGTGTCTCAATTTTGAAACAAATGGCCACCCATATAGAATAGGGTATGATTTGATTTGATCAGTGGTACAAAATAAAAACGGAAATAAAATCATCGCGGCAACATTGTTAATAGATGGTTTTGGAATAGGGTCCCCCACCCCCTCCCCCCGGACTTGTCATACCGAGTACGTGCAGCTTATCATTGGGGAGAGTCCTAATCCAGCCTCTCCCAGAATGTCGTTTCCGTTTACGCATACAGATTATATACGCCGCGCCGGCAATAAAACTTCCGTTTAGCAGGGGAATTGTTTTAGGGGATTTTTAGGGATTTTAAAAAGTGTTCACCGCTGTATTCATATTTAAATACTCTCAAAGTTGTTGAGAACCCATTGGCCGAAATCTAGGATAGCCAACCCTTAATGACACTGTACTTTTGATGTCAACACTGATTTATATCCGTTTAGTCAAGCACTTGCACATCAAATTGACATTGGAGAGCTCATTTCTGTGAGAGGCACCTTGTGTGCCACCTTACCCCCAGAAAAGAGAGTCGCTGGTGTATTTTCAGTCCGATTAAAATACTAATAAACGTTTTACTCAGACCGTAGAAATAGCAAATATGTAAATAACAAGGGATTAATGCGGTTCGTGAATCGATGTCATTTACATGTATGTCTCATACGCCGCGAAGCAAAACTTTTCAAACGGGTTATACATGTATACTCTTCATTCTGTGACAATGTTCTCACAGTATAGCTTACAAATAATAAAGCTCTTCCAGGATTTTACGCCTTCCCTGACTGAACTGACTGAAAAACAATGATGGATCAATGATTCGATAATTACCACCTCGGCGATCGAATTACGAATTATCCGGGGAGGGGAGGGGGGGGGGGGGGGGGGTACTCCCAGAAAATTTGGGTGGGGTGTGCGGCACGCTTCTTAAAACTCTTAACCTATTTTCCCTACCCTATTCCAAACCTGACCCAAAATTCGATAGCTATGTCAGATGTTAATCAAATCGCTTTTCTCAAGGGATGAAAAAAGTAGCTTCTAAAAACCATACCCAATTCCAGACCAGAGTGCACAAATCATACCCTATTTCAGACCAAAATATATGGTCAAAATCTATACCCTATTTCAGACCAAAACGGCTTGAAAACCATACCCGCACATACCTATATAGCTTATATAAGGAAGTACCCCTTTCCCGGGTGCGAATTACATATCAATTATGTGGTGATTTACTGATTTCTGTCCCTTGTGGTCCAATACAATGTTCAAACGGAAGTATGTTTCACGAACCATAGTCATGGGTTGCAGAACTTCAGAACTTGACATTCAGATATTCATAAGACATTGAACCAAGATTCTGATCGAGATTGTGGGGTTGAATAGTAAATTGAGCGCTCTTCTCGACTCTGCGTTCCCGACCCTGCATACTATCATCGACCGCACTTACCTGAAGACATGTCACCAGCTAAGAGGGCATCGATAAACTGTGAATTTTAGAAATGAAATGCCTAGCTATCTAAAAAGAGTATATATTTAACTTCCTTTTGGCTTCGTTTCGGGGAAACCCCTGACGCCGAATATAGAAGTCAAGGCAATGACGTACCAGACGAACTTGGCGTATGTGTTGATATCAGTTAAAATAGCTATGACCCAATCGGTTGCCTAGTTACAGGAACTATTGTATGACCCAATCAGCAGAATGTCAAATCAACTGTGAGTGTCTTCATGGATGGGTAAATCTGGAAAATTGAAATAAAAAATAATGGCCTTAAGCTTTAACTCCAAATAACGAGGGCCAATTACCAAATATAAGTTATTCTAGTACATTGATGTTGCAGTGCATTACAGGTAGCTCGATTTCGAAATGGTGCAGACATGATTGACAGTCCCGGAAAAATTGCTCAATTGCAATCAGTTTGGAATAAAAGACTGGAAGCTTAGAATGATCTAGAATTGGCCCTGTTTCTTTTCTCTTCGACTTTTTAAAACCATGCCACCCACCACAATGCATAAAAAAACATTTTATTAAGACCATGTTTAACGATTGAGAAACCACGCTAAGTAGTAAAATGTTTTCGTTTGAGCCTTACTCTCTTTTAAAATTGCTGCAGTGTTGTCACGCACCGGATTACCGATTTGAGTTTTCTGTTTACGATGTTTTATGGTACAACAGTTCCGGTATTTCCCAGAAAAAAAAATGACTTAAATTATCGTCATTATTAACAGTGAAGATTAATACTATTTTTAAGTAGTCAAAGTGAATAATACTGAGAATCAGGCTAGTTTCTGAAAATTGAATGGAAGCGCAAACGTATTGACTTTTTTGTCATTTGGGTATCAGGTCGTAACTTTAAAATGTTATATTTCATCTGTAAGACTAGAAGATAATTTGTCATAATTACGAAGATAATTGCCCATATTTCCCGCTCGCGATTCGTGTTCGGTTGCTAAGCTCCGCCCGGTCGCTTTATTGCACACTTATTCCCAAGTTCCTGATTTGATTCCTGCTTTTGCATTAAGAGGAGTCTGTGGAAGAGGCAGCTAACATGCAAATACGACGAGAACCCACAACACCTAAATATTGGAGTAACACTACCCCCCCCCCCCCCCCCCCCCAAAAAAAAAAAAAAAATGCGCTAATTGGATTCTCATCTGACGACACCCCCATCACGTTTACATTAGATTGCCTCCTCTCCACCAGAAAATAAAGTCCCTCCGATAATATAATGCCATACGGCTGTGCACAAACTTTCAGGACTTAGAAAAATGTATATAACAACATGATATTTAAATAAACTGAAACTTCATTCTGATATCATATTCTCCTATCATAACATTTCTGATATTTCAGTCCAAGAAATAAATATGTACATGTTAATTATATTATAATTACATATTTGACAAGGGCAGTAAATTCATGGACAGATAGTTTTTTCTCATTATATTTAACTCTGTACATACTATAGTGCAAAGCCAATAAACTCTTTGAGCACCCCCAAATTACCATCATTACTACCATGCATGATCGTGTTTCTTGAACCCTTTAAGCTCTAATATCAAAATTTTAATTCTCATTTCTTGTCCCTACATATTTCCTATAGAAGTAGTGGGGAGAAATTGTTTGGATATCAAGAGAATTCATCCTGTGTGATCATGTCTTTAATTCTCATGACCTTTTTGATTAATAAGGCATTGATATTACAAGGAGAAATTTGATGCTGATCACTCTTACATGTAGGGCTTAAAGGGTTAACTCTTTTACACTCAGTGTCAATAATTATAAATGCATGTAGTGTAATGAAAAATGAGGCATACTGTATGAATGAATCACATACACGTATGAACTGTGAAAAGAGAAGGTCAAGTGAAGAAATGATCCTCACAGTTACGTTTGTAATTTAACCAATTGCAAAAAGCCTGAAAAAAAGGGATTTAAACCCATGACCTCCACGTAACCGGTGCAATGCTCTACCAGTTGAGCTATGACATCACACACATTGGGAATTAATTTTTTCAGGCTTCTTTACAATTGCTTTTAAGCAATTGTAAAGAAGCCTGAAAAATTGATTCTGCTAATTAAAATTAGCAGAAACAATTGCAGGGATCTATTTTTCACTTTACATGCGGTGCAGTCCTTACTTTTGATTCTGTGGACGAAATCCTATGGTGTGACCATTCAAATAAAACCTCTTCAGCAGTACTTTTGCATGGTACCATTTGTTTTTCAATATTTTACAAAATTAAATTTAGGATTTTTTTAATTTTGATTTTTGGCAGTCTTGGGAGGGGAAGGGTTTCCTGACACACGTTTGTGTGTCAGGAAAACAAAGCGGCACCCACCAAACATGTTTTCAGTAACATGCAAGTCTTCTTGACAAGTTCACTCACCTTGCGCGAGTGTAAAGGGTGACCAGTTACCCTTGACAAGTTTAATTTGCTCGTGTTACACCAAGCTTCCTGTGAGTATTCCTTGGTGACAGCAAAAACAGGTTCGTGCACGCGAGCAATTAAGTTTCGCATTGACATTGTTCCTTAACAAGTTTACTTGTTCAGAAACTATTTAGTTCCTGAATAAGCACACTTGTATATAAATACTATAGCATTTGAACAAGATTTCTCAAGGAAAACAAACTTTCTATATTGTGTTGTAACACGAGCAAATAAAACTTGTCAAATAAAAACTTGTCGAGAAAAAAAAAAAATTGTTGTAAATGGTTTTCACGGCGGCCATGTTGGTGGACAGAAACATGCAATAGAAATGGTTTGCATAACAATAGAGTTTTATTCCCAAAGGATGAAAATGTCATTGTTCTGTCCAAAAACATGGCCGCCGTGAAAACCGCATCTATTCGTACCACGATAATTACTTATGTTTCCGTTTCAAAAAGGGAAAATGAAATTTTTTGAACAAGGAGACTTGACAAAGCCAGAAAATCTTCTAAGCTTTATCGCATGGATAAGAATAAAACCTGACAAATTCAAGCTTGTCAAGAAAAACGTGATTGAGTGGATTCAACTTTAAAGGCCCAACTTCACCCAAAATGCTGTGCGCGCCATGATCACTTTCTGGGCCGAATTTCGTGTAACACGAAATTCACGCTTGAATGCGTGCTACCAATCAGATCACGCGTATGAACAATGGAGCATTTCAAAACAAAAACAAACGACCGCAACGTCGTTTGGGCGAAGGTGGGCCTTTAAGAACCAATTAGAAAGAAATCATAAAGAAAAAAAAATGAAAACACGGTAAGAATTTTCGCGTGTCGTGTGGGAGAAGCGCGCGCGAGGAAGCTGTACCGAACAGCCGAACGCCACATAAATAAAAATATATAAATAAATCAGACAACATCTTCATGAACAATCATTTCGACTACGACCAAATGATGTTGACGCTGTAGTTAACTTCTCTTAATTCATCTCGGCTACGTAACAAAACTAACGCTTTGCGATGATAGCGCCGACACCGCTTCGTCTGTGCATGGTATGGAAACTGTTAACAACTCCTTTTAACAAGAAGTCTTATTCACTATTTCTCATTCCGCACTTGACCTGTGAGTACTGAGTATTTTCTGAAAGCTCATCGAGCTGTAGGCTCTTGCTCATAAGTGTCCTTGTGCCAGCTGGGTGGGTCTGTAATGCTTGCTCATAAGTGCCCTTGTGTCAGCTGGGTGGGTCTGTAATGCTTGGTCATTCTTGCTGTTATAGTTTGCTGTGACGTAAGGTCTGGCGTTCTTCTTGAAACTTCCGTGTGTCTAAGGATTTGAACACATAAAAAAGGTTATTATTTTACCTTTATTAGTTACTTCTTTTCTTACCCTCGGTAAGTGATTTCAGTATAAGATGGTGGTGGGAAATTAGAATTAAACATATCAACAAAGTTAAGAATCCCATGATAAGATGTTCAAGCAGGCAACCGTGGACGACAATCCTGCTGGTGTACGTTGGATCAAATTATATGATGTAATCGCCTTAAACAAGTGAAGATATACTGTAAAAACAGTATTATATTTCGGCTGGCTAAACCAACCTTCTTCAGGTTCAATGAGGAAAATTTACAATAGTATACATGATTGTATATAGCAATAGCTTGCGTAATGACGGAAATACATAAAACTGCTGGAATATAGATTGACAGTTCTTAAATAAAGTAAGTAGATAAAAATAAAATAAAACAATACAACTTGAATACAATACAAAAAGGAAACTAGATATCTAAAATGTTTCTTCTCTGATGTTTAGGCCAAACGGGCTGGCTGAAGAAGGCTGGTTTGGCCAGCCGTAACATAGTACACAAAAAACTAAAAATCAAAAACAGTATAAGAATCCCAAATGGCAGGGGGTAGTCCGTTTTGCTATTTCCAAGCGTTGCCGAGGAGTTAAACTCGGGTCAAAACAACTTTATCTCGCAGACTTTTGATGTGACAGATTTCTCTTTGTGACAATTAATGTTTCCATGACTATCATGACTATCATTTAACAAATTGGTAGTTTTCTGTTTAATCGACCGCTTAATTCACTATTCTTTTTTTGTTTCATTGCTAAAACTAAAAGCAAAACTATTGAAAATGGCTCAATACAGAAAAGAGAATTCAAACACCTTTTTCGTGTAGTTGTCAGGTTTCAGAACATACCTCTCATCCTGAGGTGTCGTTGCATGAGACAAAACGGAAGCAGTGCCCGCAGCTTTAGCGTCAGCGGCAAACTGATATACGATTAGCAAACAGTCACGACAAAGTTGAACAATCCGACGGCAGCAGCTCATCTCAGTCTGTAAACAAGCAAACAAACTAATCAATTGAGAGGCTGAAGTCTTGACTGTTTTCTGGTCAAAACCATTCTAAATTTATTGGTAGGTACCTTTATGCACACACAAAATTCTCTACGAATATCATGATCAATAGTAAGATATTGAGGGGGGAGTGGGGGAGGACGAAGAGGGGGGAGGGGCTGTACACAGGTTCGACTATCTCTGAGAGGAATGAGAAACTACTGGTAGTCAAACAACGCGGAGATTACGAGCACTCCCTCATTTCTCTCTGGGATACTCGTCGTCCACGAGACGCGTTTCCTCGCGGGAGCGAGGCTGTTCCAGGCGTTCAGATAGTGGGAAGTGAAGGATCGGCGGCGTGCTAAGTCTCCCCAGCCTCCCCTCGTTTTCCTGCTTGTTCACCGGTTTTTGCTGCTCCCAGGCCCCACCATCTCAACGCCTGGAACAGGCTATGCTGGAGGTGATTTTCGCGCTCGCCCACGTGGTTTCGCGCTCGAGTATCCTTGAGATAACTGTTAGTTTGAATAACTATTGGTAGTCTAACAAGACGTTGAAGGTCAAGGATACAAGAATCATTACCTTGTTACGAAAATAAACTCGGACAGTATACGTACCACAGATATCACCTCCGTGCTTTTACTAAATATTGTCTCCCACGAATTTCTACGGAATAATGTTAAAATAGGTAGATTAAGTGACTTACTACCACAGGAAACCAGTCTTAATATTACAAAATTCCTACATATTCAAAAATGAGGATACCGTTCACTGTATTCCTTTGTTTTTGGAGTGTACGTTGAGCGTTGAGTATATTATAAAATTAGATTGTGTCTAGAAACATGGGACGCAAATAACATCGCGAACTGCAAATCAAAATAAAAGTTTCTGAGAGGAAAATGAAATGGGTAAGTCTCTTTAACGTTTGCGGTGTTTTTAAAAATACTAAACTTTCCGGACTTTACTATGACTTCGAATGACTTATAGTGCGTTCACACGACGCCGAAACATGTTTACTCTGAGCAGGAATAGGCCATTTGCACGATGACGTCATTTGACTACTACTGCCAGAATTCATTTCCTTTTTCCTTTCTTATTTAAATTTTGTAATCCCAGTGCGGTTTAAATAACAATAGCCCTAATTTGCACTACAAAACAAAAAACTGAAGGATTCTGGTAGTAGTAGTCAAATGACGTCATCGTGCAAATGGCCTATTAATCATGATTCACTATAAGACGGTGTTCACATCAGTTGGTGCGATGTGCGAAGCATGTGTTTATTCTGAGCATGATTGAAGCTACCTCGGGAGGTCGATGTAAGCCAGACAAAACGTCAACAATAAACACTTAATGACTGGTCCCGAGGGAAACAGTGAATTTTGTTTCCCGAGAATCTCGATGTTTCCCGAGACGAAGTCGAGGGAAACATCGAGATTCGAGGGAAACAAAATTCACTGTTTCCCGAGGGATCAGTCATTAAGTGATTTGTTATATAGCAACAAAAACACCACAACACAAGACAGTTTGAAAAACGCGCCGAGCACTCGATCCATCATAATCATGCCACCTTTTGTCACCGTCTGATCACGGTCTGATCACGTGCGCTAGCGGGCAACAGTGCAATGTTACCCTCTGACGTCAAAATTGTTGCCCGCTTTCGCAAATGTTGCCCGCTTAGCACAATTGGCGGGAAACAGTTTGTTTGTTAGATGTCATGTGACGATGAATCAACCAATCAACACGCGCGTTGTATTGACAAAAACTCCAGCTATATAACAAGTGAGATTAAAAAAGATAATTATTACTAAGATTTTGTGTGTGTTCCACAAACCTGGTTCACACTAGCAACATAAAGGCGAGGTCACACGATTAATATATCACCAGTGTGACCAACGAAACACAACGACACAACATACAATATCGCAAACAATGTAATTACACATGTTTAGGGGAAACGTGCTGTTCGAGGTCAGTGTGAACACAGCTTCATATACTTCTGCAGTGTTCTCCTTATCAGGCGGTAACAGGTAAAATTTACCGCTTGAGGCAACATTTTTTATCGCCTGTAAGTGTTTATTCTATAATAAAAAAATATTGTTGTGCAAGGAATGAATTATAAAATTGTTGTAAATTGTTTTAACTTTGAAGGTCGAAGGTGTGCATACGTGAATTTGCCTAAAATAGGTCTCTAAATGAAGAAAATGGGATGTCAGAGAACCTAGCTCTACCCACTAGGAAAGTGAGCCTCAGGCGCATGCTTTTAGTTTAACCGGTTAGGAATGTTCCCTTACCTGCTGAGCTAAAATTTAGGGAGAACACTGCTTCTGCTGGTTGGGAAACGAGCAAGAAACAAGCTTTCCTTTTCATTCTGTCTTTTGCCCCGATGCCATTGCGCCCCAACATAGTACTATTAAAAGTTACCGGAGACGAATATTTTCATCAACAGGTGTACACTTACCCCAAGCTTGAGAAGCAGTTCCACAATCCTTGTCCGTGACTCCACAATAATCTGTTGAAAACTCGCGAGAATACGCGACAAAGGCGCAAGTTGTCCACCTCAGATGCTCGCCACACACGCTGCAAGATGGCGCGAACATTTGTTCGAACGATGTCAACAACCTGCGAAACATAAATCAGCTGCTATTAAATTTACACCTACTTCTTTTTGTGCCAGGATCAAACCCTTGAGCTCGACATTTGAATTTCATTTGAATGGTCACACTTTAGGATTTCATCCACAAACTCAAAAGTTAGAACCACCTTGTACAGCATGATAAACCGTACCACAGGAAAGTACTGCTCAGTAGCTTTCATTTGAATGGTCACACTTTAGGATTTCATCCACAGACTCAAAAGTTAGAACCACCTTGTACAGCATAATAAACAGCACCACAGGAAAGTACTGCTCAATAGCTTTCATTTGAATGGTCACACTTTAGGATTTCATCCACAGACTCAAAAGTAAGAACCACCTTGTACAGCACAATAACCAGCACCACAGGAAAGTACTGCTCAGTAGCTTTCATTTGCATGGTCACGCTTTAGGAGTTCATCCACAGACTCAAAAGTTAGAACCACCTTGTACAGCATAATAAACAGCACCACAGGAAAGTACTGCTCAATAGCTTTCATTTGAATGGTCACACTTTAGGATTTCATCCAAAGACTCAAAAGTAAGAACCACCTTGTACAGCATAATAAACAGCACCACAGGAAAGTACTGCTCAATAGCTTTCATTTGAATGGTCACACTTTAGGATTTCATCCACAGACTTAGAACCACTTGGGAATTTAAAAAAAAAAACACTCGAGAAGTGCGAAAAGCACTCTCCTGTGGCTCGCGCTCGTCTAAGAACTTCTATCGTGTTATTTTACCGCGTGCTCATATAACTCGACAATGCACGCGAGTACACACTCCCGTGACCGCACGCCAATTACGTAATAAATATAGGCACGCGGATGACCAATCACAATTGAAAATTTAGTTATTGTTATTATACAATTGATGTTGTTAGAAATTTTAAACGAGCCAGAATGACAATGTTACAACCATTTACGATAAAACAAAGAACTAATGTCGCTGTTTTCTTACTTTTCTTCGCTTTATGGAGTCAAGTTTGACCAGCCAATAGGAAGCAACTCTTGGCTTATGAAATTTCCAGTTATCCTGAATCTAGAAACAGGGTATTTTGAAACAAAACATTTAATACTTAGTAACAGTCAACAGAACAACTGACTGCTTTCTCCAACAAATGTTACAACTCCAAGAATACTGGAACCGAAGGAATTCTTGGTTTGCACATTACGTCATAAAAATATAAACTATAAATCCTGACCAGTATTATAATCCTTCACAAATGTTTTAAATGCGTCACGCAATTCGTGGTTTATGGCTGGTGTATGACGACTGTATTGTATTGTATTGTGTTAGGTAGTGTTAGGTTGTATTGTACTATTGCACTGTGAGTGGAGTCTTAAGTGACGTCATCGTGGTGACGTCTATAATACGGACACCTCTCTAATACGGACACTTTGCTCCGTCCCTGCGGTGTCCGTATTAGAGAGGTTCAACTGTATTGCACAGTGTATTTGGTTGTATTGCATTGGGCTTTATGACGTCAGTCAGGTCGTCGTACACAAAACATGAGCCACATTTGTCACACTATTTCAGATAAGCCGTGAAAATAAACAAAACTGAACCAGTTGAAAGTTATTTTTACATTATAGATGTTTATATGTAACTTTTAGTGAATCGTTTGTGATGAGATTTTTTTGTGTTATTATGACTTTGAAGTTTTGGCCGCCATAGAATAGAGACTTATATAGCGCACATATCACATGTCTCATGGCGCTTTACATACACTAATGAGAATGAGAGTGGTCACAGCCAGAGTTTTGTTACGTCCTCAGTGGTTCTTTCACGTCCCCATCGGGACCGCCATTTCTACGTAGTCATCCGAGCCACGTGAAGGTCTAACCATTTTGCAGATGTCATAGCAAAGGCAGCACCTGAGTGTTGGTCCAGTCGGGATTCGAACCCCCGACCTCCCGCTCTGAAGACTAGCGCTCTATCAACTAAGCTAACCAAATCGCCGCTCTATACATTTTCACTAAACGTCTAATACTCGTTCGCCTATAACTTTTGAACAAAATGCTCTTGCGCTTCCAAATTTGGCTCAGATGTGTAGTTTAAAACTCTCTACAATTCCATGAATATTTTGGAATCCAAATCGGTTTTTAATGCTTCTGAATTTTGATATGACTACATGCAAACCAAAAATATTTCGCAAAACATCTCCAGCAAAGTTTAATAATAATAATAATAATAATAATAATAATAATAATAATAATAATAATAATAATAATAATAATAATAATAATCACTTTATTTAAGTGTCAAAGGTATTTAGCGCGCGAGCACTAATTGGGGACACTAAATATAGAAACAAATATTGCAAATAGAACATAACACGTTAAAAATCCCAACTGGCATTCTAACATTCTTTACTTACACTCCCTAAAATCATTTCAGCTTCTTCGTCTGTTTTGCCAGGAAATTTGATCCTCATGTCAAGTAAGGCCTGCAAGGTTCGTCTGCTCAGTTCTTCTTCTCTTTCTCGTACAGCGGCATCCAAGAAAGCAGAGTCCTTGAAAAACAAAACCATTGCGGTTAAGATGTGGCTCTAAAGCAGATCGATCGCACCGTAAGCATATACTGTAGGTGACTTTCGAATTCATTTGAATGGTCACGCTTGGGGATTTTATCCACCTGCTCAAATGGTAGAACCACTTTGTACAGCATAATAAACAGCACCACGAGATAGTACTGCTCAGTGGCTTTCATTTGAATGGTTACCACTTGAGGACTTTATCCACGGATTCCAAAGTTACAACCACCTTGTGGTGTATAATAATGAATACCACAGGAAAATGCTGCTCAATAGCTTGAATTAGGCTAAAGGAACCCTTAGTGATACCAAAACAAGATGTTTATCCCCTAAAAGGTACATGTACCACGGTCACTACCGTCACGTTTATATGGAAGTCTCCCCACCCCACCACGCACGCCATCTAAGAACGCTGTTAGATATTCTATTGTAAATATACAAATGTTAATTAGAATCATTCCCAAGGCCGATTTGGACGGTAGAACTTTGTAACACGCGTCATTTTTCTATGATACGTCTACGCAGTAATGACTTGCAAGTTGAAGTATGTCGCATACGGCAGAGTTGTGAGTACCGTTTTCACGTTGCCCTAAAGACACAATATTGTGGTAATATGGATTCGAACCAACGACCTTCAGGTCGAAAGACCTGTGCTAAACAACACTGAGAACAAAGCTACACGCCTTTTCTTGATCAAACTGATTACAATAACAAGTGACTTACTACAACAGGATTGAATTTCATTGGTGGAGAAGACGTTGACGTCACGATTCTCTGTGTGGAGGATCGTGGTAATACGAAGCTCTGATTGGCTGAACTTGGCGCCCTTTGTGCAGAGGTGGGGCGTAATGATGTCGACACCGATGCCGTGTGTGGCGGTGGGTTTGAAGAAGCGGAGGAAGAAGAAGATGAAGAATCGATTTTGCTGGTGGTTGACTTTGCGCTAGGCATCGAGGACAAAGGCTGGAAAAAAGAGGTAAAAGATATTAACCTTTTCTAGGTATATCGATTCTGGTAATTGGAGTATCGAAACATCGTCTCTAACTGTATCAACCCTTTAACTCCTCTCGATCCCAAGAGTGCCAAACATAAAAATCTAAGAAAAATCCCAAATTTCATTTTGTAAAATATTTTAAAACAAATGTTACCATGCAAAAGTACTGCCTGCCGAAGAGGTTTCATTTGAATGGTCACACTTATCGTCCACAGACCCAAAAGTTAGAACTACACTACATGTCTCCATAATTGACTCTGGGAGTGAAAGGGTTAAGAGAAGCATTGCGACCATGCAGAGAGCATGCAAGCAAAACTATATTGCTAATAAACCATGAATGATTACGCGATGAACCCCGAAGTTAGAAACGAGTACAATCTTAATTTAAAAACTATTTCCAAACGGTTATAGAAACATCCTTGACAAACAACGATCTTTTAGAAAACAGTACAAGCCTCTCGTTCATATACATGTATTATAATACTTTAAAAACAACGCGAAAAGAGCAGTTTTTAACCCGTGAATACGCGCAAGCGTAATGAACGGGTTATCGGTAAAGGTGGCTAATTCATTCACTCACTCAAATCTCAAATCTCAAATCTTTATTTTAACACGGTAAAAATTCACTCACTCACTCACTCGATCCATCGATCACTCAGATGTAAACTTTTCCCCCATATCTACGTTGAAATAACAAAATTTGACCTTGGTAATTAGCCAAATACTAGGTAGTGGTTTTTTTTTCGAAATGAAAATTACTGTTTTTTTTTTTTTTTGCGTTCGTCAAAAGTCGTTACATTTAATTAAAAAAACCCGCAACATTGCGTTACCATTAGTATTGCGTATTCACGGGTTGGCTCGCAGGCGCCTTTGATTAATAATTAAGTGTCGTAAAAACAAAACCAAAGTAATCACTCTGGATGGCCAATCACAACAGACGCAGACAATCCAATGAACCAATCAGAACGCGAAACAAATACATGTAGCTGGCGCCAAGCGCAGGAAAACGCGGGCAGGCAAGTCACGATTGGTTTTGGTTTTACTTCTGATTGGTTGATAAAGTGGCGCGATATTATTTTAGCCAATCACAACGCGTAGGAATGCAAAACCAAAGCAATTGCATAATTACTTTCGAATCAAGCAAACTATAGACAAATTCGGTGAGATGTGACAAAACAAATTTCTTATACCTTCGGTCCTTTACTCATTGGACGGTTTCCATTTTTCGCATCAAACGTAATAGTTTCGTCAGCCTCACATTGTTCTAATAAATCGAGAATCTCTTCTTCCTGCAAGAAAATAATGGGTAATATGAATAAGGAATTCACACAAGGATCTACACACCTGGCTGTGGCAGATAATTATGTCTTTATATATATATATTTTCAATAGGACTTGAGGTTGTTATTATTACATGTACGTATACACCTACCCTGAGAGTACTGAATGGTTGATTGCCATCCTTTTGCAGAGATGTAGCTCTTCCTGAAGAGATAGGGATTTAAATGAAAAACAATTACTACGCCGCCTGTTTGGATTAGCAGTACAAAGGGACAATACGATGCATTCTGTTTGGATAGTGATCTCGGATCGAAGTCTAGAATTAACTTACAGAAGCTTAAGTTCTGCATTTCTAAGAATGTAGGATAAAGTGTATATCGCTTTAAAAGGCTAATAGAACAACATAAACTCGTCTAGTAGTAGAGAATAAACCTAGTTTTTAAGGAAATAAATAGCTGAAGTTTTTTTCAACGTTATAACGGTGAAACAGATTAAATGCAAGACCTGAATGAACATCTAAAGAATGTTCCGTTCAAATCATTTCTTACAAAATTGGTGGTACGTAGTCAAGCAGGCGAATTCAATATTAAAGAACACAAAACTGAAGCATTAGCGCTTCGGCCAATTATCCTGAACTATGAGGGTCGCCGATAATAATGATGATGACGATGATGATGATGATGATGATGATGATGGTGATGATGACGACGATTTATTAATTTTTCTCACCTGACAGAAAAAGTTTGAATGCATCAGCTAAAAGGCCATTGTACTTTTCTCTTCTTGTTTTATCTTCTGGAGGATATATTCTTCGAAAATTGCCCTGAATTTTCAAAAACAAAACAGAGAATTTAACTTCGGTGTTCTCAGCTACTGGGACGTAACGTTGACATCACTTGGGCGACTCATTGGGAGAGAACACTGTCGAATAATCCGCGTTTTGTTCAGTGTAAAACAGAATATTCTTCTTATATATAGTAGTTGAGAACATGTCGTTTTCCCGAACATAAAAGCAAAAAAAAAAAAAAAAAAAAAATGAATAATGAATAGATCGAGTTTGTACATCTAAACTCACCATATTCATATTCTCAATCTCTTCTCTCGCAGCCTCTCTCCTTAGCTGAGCAAGCCTGTCTTTCTGCAGTGTACAAAGAAAAAATACAAACGAGTTAATACAGTTACAGACGATCTGTCGATTTGAGAACATTCCGATTCTGGCTGTACTCAAGATGAAAGGGAACAGAAAGGGAGAAGTCGAACGAGAAACACGTTTCCTTTCTCTCTCTCTCCCCTTTATGTACATTTTTCTCCGCTCTCTACTATTTTTCTCCAATCTGTCTGTTCGTGGGAAAGTTAATCAGTACTTATGTTTATTCGCGCATCCAGTACTTACCAGTTCCGTTCGTCGTTTGTTTAAAATCATCTTTTTCTTTTCCAATTCCTTAGAAAAAGGAAATAACATAAACAGGTAGGTCGCCACACAAAAAAAATGAAGCCGATCTAAACAACCAAAATAATTACTAAATAATAGACAACAATCACGCACTCAGAATAAGATAATCCGGCTATAACCAGTAGCTTGCCTCTTTGATTTCGTCTACTTCTGAATAACACTTTCAACTCTAAAGGGCTCTCACGAACGTTTAAGTACGGGGGATGGGATGGGATGGGAGGGGAGGGGTCCCTTTCTAAGATCCGCTACTGCTTGCACATAACCATGCGAACATCTCTCTCTCTCTCGTTTTGCGAAGCGCTTCATGCGCGTTCCCAATCGCTCGCGGAAGAGACAGAAACGAAATCGTACTTCAGTGTGCAACGTTCGCCTTTTTCGATTAAAAAATGATCCCAATGTAGTGCTTACCGACATGGAATACTCGCTCCTCTTCGGTTGCATTAATAATCTTTTCTGTGCTTCTGCTTTCTCAGCCGCCATGCCTCTTCTTTTGTCGCTTGCCCTGCAACCATTAAAAATTACGTTTATCCCTTTGCTTGCTTCAAGCAGAATTTTTCAAAGGCCTATAGCTGGAAAATTCCGCGTGGTTTTTCACTACAAATTCAACTAGCATCAAATCGGGACTCAGTTTGGTCTCCACTTCCAAGCAGATCCGTTTAGCCATCCTTAGCAAGCTGACGTAATGCTGCAATTAATGGCTATTTCCAACTTGCGAACATCATACATCAGTGACGTATCCAGACTCCATTGTACGGGGGGAGGAGCTCGGAGTGAATGAGGGAGATGGGAAGAGGTGAGGGGTCGAAGAGAAAGGAGTGAACGTTCGAGAGTGGATCTACTTGAGGCTGCATGGACGCGTAATGGAGGTGTCCCAAAGTAGAGGCTAGGTTCTACTGCAGATATATGATAAATTAAAACGTTCTGCAAGGTATTTCGAAGCTCTCGCCAACTTCTTACCTGATATTTAATAAGTTAAAGGTGTCGAATAACGCTCCCCCTTTGATTTCGCTGTCCAGCTTGGTATCAGTACCAAAGCTAGGCGAACGATTCACCTGCGGACAATAAACGATTCAATTAAGCTAAGTTTACATTAGTGCAAAAGAATCCGGATTGGCGACTTTTGGCACCGGATTCGTTTTAATGTCCACACACAGAAGGGTGAATCCGGGGTGAAAAGTACCCTGATCACAACACCAATCCGGATTCTTTGAATCCAGAGTTCAATCTGAGTACTTTGTATCCAAATAGTTTTAAATCCGGGACGTTTTATCGTGTAAACGGGATTTTCAATGAATCCGGATATTTTCTACGACTGTCGATCACATAATTTATTTAATTAAATTTTTAGTTTTAGCTTTATAGTGGGTACTGATTCCTACTTAATTTGGTAAATTGGTTACATGTATCTTGTTTTCTGACGAATTGTTATGAAGTCCATACATGGAGGTTACTTCATGGCGACAAAAGGGTTTACAGCGGTGATTATATTGCCGTGAACACCTAAAATATGTCTGGAATGTTTATTGTGTTGCAACCAATCACAGGTGAGATCTTCACACCACAGAAACCACAGGCAACGAACGCTTTCCTATCGGTCATGGTACAAATTATTTTCGTTTTGTTTAAGGATACAAACTTTCTTATTAGGAATTTAAAACACCGCAGTTTCCCAAGATCAGTGCCGAGGACCGCATCCAGTACATCGTTCGATTTTAGAAAGAAAAGTTTTAGAAGCTAACGCGACGCGACGGCGACCAGCTTAGGCAAAATGAACAATCGTGATGTTTTCGTTTCTGGTAGCATTTATATCCTTGCTAACATTTTTTTGTAGAACAAGGGGATTCGATTTGTGTGGACTAACGTTTGAACCTTCGAACTACTGTGCTGGAAGAAGTCCCTTGATCTCAAGGTCGCAAACTGGATAGACCGCCGACCAAATTCAACATATATGGAAAGTAAACAGTCCAATTTTCGGTATTCCTTCCAAAATATAATTTTGCTTTTCTCTGAAAGCATTTACGCATTGTTTAATATCTGGGGGATTACATGCTATAGGAAGCTAGTTATGAGGGGATTTAGCCAAGAAGACTTCAAGTCCCAATAAGCACATTTTGCGCGCAAAAGAAAAATATATGATTATCTCCGATCGCAGTTCTTCTTACCAAAAGAATCCCCGTAAATGTCCGAATGCTCACATGTTACAACCCAACGGCTTTATACTGTTCAATGCATATCTAAAAATGTATTTTTCTAAGAAGAATTCGACAAGAACTCTCGAATTTCAACTTTATTATAACCTTCATGATTATGCTTGCTAGTTACACGTATGAGACTAGGAAATATGTACAACTTTGTAGGGTGACAGAAAAAAGTATCTGCAACACTTTCGCCTGTATCAGTGTAAAAACACAACGTTTATGTCCTTTGCCGATGTATCTCGGCTCCAAGTGAAAAGCTCCAAGTGAAAGTAACAACAACATAATGACATTACAAAACATTTCAACATATATAGCTGTTACACGCGGGTGTTATAAGCCTAAAAGAATTACAATTGATATGGGTGGAATCTTACTGACACGCTTGAAGTTGAATTTGACCCGTTGTTTACACTGAAACCATAATTTTCGGGAGGATTAGCAGGCAAAGAAATGGGAAGTAACGCAGCACTTTCCTTGAAAGAACTTACTTGGCCTCTACAGTTGTCAATCAGGTAAGGTAAGCGCCAATCCTCTGATTCCGGTGGTACTTTGTTTTCAAGCGCTTTATGAAGGTAAAGCAGATCTTTATCAAGCTGTTGACGATTCAGGTATTTTACTGGATTCAGGCGTTTCAAGCGTGGACGCATTACGGCGAAAAAATTCCCGCGCGATCGCTGATTGCTCCAGAGATTGCTTGGCCGTTTCCTTATTTTTCCTTAGCACAGTTAGCATTTTTTGAGTTTCACTGATTGAATTTCTCAGTTCTGGATGTTTGTCTTTTAATTTACATTTATTGTGAGAATCACATGCAATTTCGCGGCAATTGTTCCTGTTATGGCCAGACTGATGACAGTGACTACAAATTCTTCCGCGGGAAACGGTTTGGAGCAAATCATTTTCGTCTTTAAGCTTTGCCAAGTGGTCTTCTGCACTTGAAATCTGTGCCTCCAAAAAACTGACATTTTCAACAAGCTCTTTGCTTACGGCGGTCTAGAGGAGAATCGATCTTGCGTGTGGTAGTACTGCTTGAGTTTGATGCAGTTGCCGTCTCTCCTTCGGCTGGCCAAGTTTGTGGTTCGTTACTGCTAAACTGCAACTGCTTCGGCATTAAATGTGCAGTACTGCCAGGTTCTTGTGATTTAAGCTTAAGTTGTCGCAGTTCGTGGTCTAGTGCTCGCTTCTCCGCGAGAAGCAAACGTTTTGGCGACGAGAATATGTAGTCGAGATCCCCATCTTGAAGATATTGTAAGGATTTGCGAGTCGAAAATCCCCGGGATTCAAATTCATCCGCCAATCTTTCTATTCCTGGTATTCCAATTGACATAAGCCACTGTTTTACTTCTGACATTTCCGTATTCTTCAGAACTCTTCTGAACAAGACTTTAGAGCAATTGTCCCACGCACCTGCAACGTACGGTATTTTTAGATACGCGATAAAGGCGGGAATTAAAATTAGACTTGCTGACAGCTGTCAAAGCTCTCTGGCATTTTCCTCTGTTTTTGTTTGTCTAGTCACGCAGTGTTATTTTTCCAAAGCGACCGAGTAAACTCTCTAATAAGGGAATAACATGAGCGCAAAGTTGTGATAAACAACTGTGTCATGAAAGGGCAACACGTCTACGAACATGCTGTAAGCGTGGGAGATACTTACCAAAATAGTAAATCTCCCTCACCTTACAAAAAAATTGTTTACGCTTGCTGCATTAGCTGCGAAGCGATGGAAATCGGAAAACTCTAGCGGCTTACCTTGAAACATTGTAACTTGCGATCAGGCGTAACTACAGATTTCGATCGTTACAAAAAGTTTGAGAACTCGCGCGCCAAACCGTCGCGTGCATCGGCTTTGTAATTTATTTCAAAATCGCTCAAACCTGTATTCTTCGCTATTATAGCAAACACTGTAAACAAATAGGAAGGAAAAGCAATTGTTTACTTGTAAAAAGACTGAGTGTTAAAACAAAATGAAAATAATTTGTTCCGTGACAGATAGGAAACCGTTCGTTGCCTGTGGTTTCTGTGGTGTGATGATCTCGTCGGTGATTGGTTGCAACACAATAAACATTCCAGACATATTTTAGGTGTTCACGCCAATATAATCACCGCTGTAAGTTCCATCACTTCAATGAAAAAATGCGGATTTCTGCGGACCTAAAGAAAAGAACTTAAATAACAGATTTTGCTGAAAGGGAAAATATACGTCTAACTCGAGAAAGAATAAGGCTAAAAGAAGTCGGAAAATAAAGCAATTAAATCGCCAAACGTGCAAGCAAGTCTGACAATAAACCAAGAACCCTTCTACTAAACTGTAAAGTGTTCATAATTTAATCGTTTCGTCTTGTTTTTCTGCTGTGTAAATCTCAGTATGCATATAATAAAAGAAAATATCTTCTATTCCTGTTGTATAGCATATATCGAAACGGGCTGATTCAGTTGACACTTCTTCTAGAAAAATGGATAGCAATTCTGTGACGTGGTCAGTTATCGCAGTGGGCAACGTCGTTCCCAGGGGCTTCTCGGTTTTCAAAATGGCGGTTTGCTGCATATTGAAAAACCGAGAAAACCTTAACGAGGCATTTTAACCTCATTCCCAGTTCTTCCCAGAGTTCTATCTCTTCAGTACGTCATCATTGATGACGTACTGAAGTGGCGCATGGCAAGCGCGGGAAACATTAGACTGAGCTGGGCGGAGCTGAGTCACTTTGCCGGTTCTGACATGCGAAGAAAATGGCGATGCCAGCTTGAAAATTACCATGCTAATAAATCTTTATAAAGGTAGGTGTCAAGCCAAGCGAGACAAACAGTTCTCCTTGACAAGTAATTAGTTTTATATGATCATCGTGTAAGGTTATAACAAGCTTTGCCATAAACTCAGCTTAAAGAAAAGCAAATTCTGATCGCTGTCAAAAAGAATGGGAAGCTGGTATCTGCTAAGTTAAGCTTCTTATTTTTCAGAAACCTGGCTGCTAATAACTACTCACGTAGGCCTAAAATTGCAATTGTATACTTCCAGAGAACTGTTTTTCATTCATACGAGTAAACAGGCGAGCAGGGAAAACTCGTTTAGTTACACGTACAAAGAAAACGAGTACACACTTAAGCTTATAGCTTTTACATCAAATAAACGTGAGCTGGAGGTTATAACAGCTAGGTTTTGTACCGTACAAAGCCTTACTTCTAACAACCATGGTCTAAGCTTTCGATCCAACAAAATGTCAAATCCAAGGAGTTCAAAACAGACACTTTCGCTCCCTAACGGTGCTCCAGGACGACACATTCTGTATGAATGAAGAATATGCGGCTGGGCAACTATCAAAGTCTTCACAAGGACATCCTACATGTACAAAAGACAATAATTTAACATATGTTAGTTATCACAGATATACGTATATACTTTGGTTATATAGCTGCAACCTTAATTACAACTTCGAGCAAACTTTTTTCATTTGGCACTTTTCCCTACATGGCTGTCTTTTTTTCGATTTTACCTTTGAACTGTAAAATTAAGGACATGACGATGAATTGAATCAACTGCATTGTACTAAGGGAACCATGCACATGTAATTATTAAGCAACTTGCCCATTTTGGAATGCCATCATGAAACTACTTGTAAACTGTATAAACTGCACATATTACATGATTCATGCCCTGTCTGACTCCTGAGAGGAAAGTTTTAAACTTAAATTAAAGTGTGCATGTAATGATTTGTTTTTAGTAGATACTTACACTTATGTTGTGCCAAAGAAAATTCACATCATAATCCATCGATTGTAACCACTCATTCAAAAACTTTATAGACCTGAAAATAAAATTTGTACATTATCAGTTTCAGTGATAAAAATATTATTTGTTATAATTTCCAGTCTCCACTGTTCTGAATGAAAGTCCATCCTTGCACTTGCCTAAAACAAAATAATAAAAAACAAGTACTTGAATACAATTATCACCTTTTACTTCCACTATTGTCACTGTCATCTCTGTCAAAATTTTCATTATGTTTATTAATTGAATAATTAGTTAGGTGCATGAAAAGCTCATCCTGCAAAAAAAAAAAACAACATTGTGACATTCTCAACTGAAACTAGTACTGGATTATGGTATTGTTGTGGTCATGTAGAGTGTTAGGGCAAGGAACACATCCCTCTTGATTTACATCTGTAGGGGCTGGATTACCTGGCAAATTTCAGCCCAGTTTTTTTTTTTTTGGTGGGGGGGGGGGGGGGGGGGGCAGATTTCAGTTAATGGATACCTGAATAAATCTTCATAAAATACAATTGTGATTACATGAAGAAAGTTTCAGCCTGGGTCAAAATTCAGCCCAGTCAGCCAAACGGGCTGAAAAAACCTTAATGAGCGCGATCTAATTTTCAGGCTGAACTGAAACTTTCAAACATGAAGTTAAATTAAATACATGTAAATAAATTATTTAATTATTTATCCTACAAAATGGATCAGCAGATTCAAAAGTAACAACTGGAAGGTAATACCCATGTGCAACCCATGTGTGTAAATGCTATATGAAATTATAAGTATAATGTTAAAAGCTGTATCATTACATGTATATTTATGTTCCATGTATGTGAATGAGCAGCCCCATTTCGATTTAGTGGCATTTTCCTGTAAATTTTCCCTCCCATTCAAGAAATGCTGAAACCAGCACAGGCTGATATACATTTACTGTAAGTATGGTCTTACCAGATTTTCATCTGAGGGGGCTTCATACACTTCTGTTCCCATACGAACCTAGGAAATCAATAGTATCCAGATGAGTGTGATGATAAAGCTACATCCTACATTTACAAAATGTATGTGTACAATTGTCACGAGTCTCATTAAGCTCAGTGGTCAGAGCATCCGACCAGTGTGCAAACGTTCATACATGTAGTTTCGAATCCTATTTGGCACTCAGATTTTTTCTGTGTCCCACGCTCATGATAAACATTACACCTTCCTCGATAAAAAATGTAAAACTTACCAGCCCATCATGATAGAGAAATATTCTCAGTGGATCGCAGGACGTCACTAAAACATACACTCTCAGGTCGAACTTGAACCCCTCTAGTAGAAATGGCTATGATATGGAAATAAAGCAAATTGACAAATTTAATCAAAGGTACCAGTCCAAATCAACATGTACAAAATATAAATATAATGAAACTAAACAACTTAACTACTGTATATTGAATTTACAGTAATGTTAAGGAAGCATTTTATAATGATGGTTACAAAAGTTCTTAAAGAAACTGACCTCCTTTGAGGGGACACATTCTATTGAAGGTAAATTTGTACATGTACAGGTGCATTTACTTCCATACGGCAAAATACCTTGAAAAGGAAAATGGGAAGGGGGTTGGGGGGGGGGGGGGGGGGAGGGAGTTGTAAGGTTACTTCCATGCGGGGACATGGAGACACTCTAGCTCCCTGAGGCATTTGCTTATTATATAAAATTCAAAAGGGAAGACCTCCCTCTGGGAGTTACATTTACCCTCCATATCCTACAAATACTAAATGCCACAAGTTCATAAAAACTATGTAGGTCTGGCAACATACTGTACAGGCAACTGCAGTAACATGAACACCCATCAAGCTAAGGGTATTAAAGGTTACAGGTAAATTACCAAAAAGGTTGTGCCAATAATATTTACTGTCAAGAATACACTCTGGTTAGTCTTACTCTGTCAACATATTCTTGTATGACTATCTGCTCATGCGAAGGGATTCTATCTCCATTCTTTATCAAAGAAATCCTGAAATTGAAAGCAACGGGAAAGCTGCAGTCAGTTATTTTTGCAAGGGGGTAAAAAAATTCACTTACGGTAGTTTATATAACATGTAAAAAGAACTGACAATGGAAGTGTTGTGAATAACTTCAGAATAAGTTTGATTATAATTAGTGGCTAGCCTGACATAATACATTTTGTCCTCGCCAATAAGACAATAGTATTAATTAAAAAAGTCAGTAGTTAAGAATTAATTTATACATCATGCCTACAATGAAAGGATTCCAAATTAACATGGCATAATGTTTTTTGAAAGACTGGATCCTTGTTTTTTTTAGGTAGACTAGACAGTCTTACATGTACTTACCCATTTCCCATGGCACCATTAGCTGGTTTAACAATGAATGTTTTGTGTTTCTTTCTTTTCTTTAGTTCCCTACAGTAACCTTGGAATGCAGCATATCTGATAGTGAAAAACCTTATCAAGGAACATCTAATTCAAACTGTGGCTCTGTTTACTAGCACAGTGAGTGTACAATGTGGACAATGGAAGGTACAAGTACTGTAGGATTATTAATGTGCAAATGTAAACTTAAGGTCTACTATGTACTGTACATGTAATACAATAACTAATGATCAAATGATATCTAACACAAATTCTTATATTTTTCAGTCAGTTTGATGCCATACAGTGTAATACAATCATTGTTAATATTGTAATTTTATTATCAACAATTAATTATGTGACCTTTACGATCTAATCTCATATTATTAAAATACATGTAGATCTGATCGAATTGCATGAATGTCATGCAGTCACAACCCCCCAAAAATGGGAACTTAATGGTATTTATTGTACAGTGGCCAATGTACAGGTGAATATATTTAATAAGACACACAAACTGAGATAACATTTAATTACATCTCTACAATAATGTGCAGTTCCAGAAAATATCCATACTCCCGCCACAGAAGGTTTTTTTTTTAAGTAACCCCTGTCCCCCCAGGAAATTCCAGTTTAGCTTCATACTTTGCTTCTAAAATGTTGTCTTTTAAGACCCCCCTCCCCCTAGGAATTTCCAATAACCTTCCATGGGGTGGGTATGGATTTTTTCTGGAACTACACAATGTAATTTGCTTGCCTTCATGTTTCCAAAAGTTGTTTTGAATTCTCGTAGGTTGTGTTGTTCCATACCCCTATATATAATATACCCCTACCACAGAGGGTTTTTGGTTTGGATCCTTTCCCCCTCCCCCACCCCTCTGGAAATCCCAATTTCGCTTCATATTTTCCTTTAAAAAATGGCTTTTGAACCCCCCCTCCCACTCGGATTTAATTTCCAACAACCCTTCAAATGGAAGGTATGGATTTTTTCTGAAAACAACAAATTGCACATCGATCCATTTGCTAAAGACCCTTAAATACACACATGTAATGCATTAGCATTCATTAATAACCAATTATTACACATTAAAATATTATTGTAATATTAAGGATACTCTGCTGGCAGAACCCATGTTTGTGGAGTAAAACTGTACTCTTCAGGGTGGGCTCTCTGCATTCTACAAAAAAACAACAACAACAAAAAACAGCTGAAGCCAACCAGTATTAAACAATCAATTTTGTCACTCTAATACATACATGTACATGTATCATGTATCATGTATGTTCATCATATTTAATTCAAACGAAATGATATTTTAATAGTACATGTTCATCAGTATCATGTTGCAGTCGAACCTTAACCCATTGTGATTGATCTGACTCCTAGAAATTTAGCAGAAAACAGCAATTCAGAGCCACTATTGCATTTTCCGACCGTTGTGGAAGCAAATTGTAAGCAAACTGTCAAAAACGTTGTTTGCAACATGAAAAGTTAGCTTCTATTCCTTTCTGGGTCAAATAAATTGACTTTTGGTTTCGGACATGTGCACAAAGCAACATTTTGAACACAAGAAAAATCTTACATGTAATACATGTACATGTAAGCTTGACTTTCCTTTGATTTGTTCCTTTAATTTACTTTGAATCCAATTTCTTTTTCCTTTTAAATATTCCATTTTTTCCCCAAGTTGTTGGCTTGTTAATTACTAGACTTTATTTATGTTGGTAAAAGTTTCCTGGAAAACACTATTCTATTACAACAGGGTAGTAGAAGATGACTGATCAATTTTACTGATTTACCCAAAAATGTGTCCATACATGCATGTAACATGTATTAATTGAAGTTATTAAATAGTGGGATAACAATATTAGGGATTGGGTTTTACAATGTAATTATGCATTTTAAGCTGAGAAAACTGTCAATAATAGTGTGGTATCTGTATTAATCAGGTTCCTGTCTAAAGCACTGACTGTAATTGAGAGCTAACACACAGTCAAATAAAATCACAGAAGTTAAACATCCATGCATGCACTTACTTTGCCATATTTCGAGCAAGGTTGTCCTTTCTACATATCTCTCCCATACTTGGAAAATGGTTAATTTTCTTCAAGACAAAAGTTAAAAAAAAAATTAACTTCAACATTCATTATTAATAGTACACTACATGCAATAAAACGGTGTTGAGGAAGGAAATAAAAATAATTAATCAATAGACTGAAAGATTCTAATTATTTTCAAAATAATTATAAAACAGAAAAAAATAGGTACAAATTACGTAATTTACATTCAAAACAAAAACTCTACAACATAGTAACTTATGGGGAAACATTGTACTTACCTGGCTGTGTAAAAATAACCCCTATTTCTTTGAAAAGCGTACCCCATACAGCCACCCACTTTAAAAGTCTGTATAGAAGGATTTTGGGCTTTAAATGCAACCCACCCCCTACACCTTGGTCTTCATGATCACATTAAATACATGTACATCTACAATTTACACTGTGATTTTGCATTTACCGGTAAGCCAATTAATTTTACCTGAAATGACTTCAGCTCTATGATTCTTTCCACAGGAACAGCTGAATCACTCCATATAAAAAAACTGAAAAGAAATTAATCATAATTAAATTATCAGTAATTATTATTTAGTAACTAATTAGTACTTTCTGTAAACACTGATTCAACCTGAACCTGGCAGAGTTATGCAGAAAAAAAAAATTCAAATAAATTAAAAAATGACAAAAAAAAAGAAAGAAACTCCCTATTTTTCTACAATCATCGATACATGTAGTTTTTCCAAAAAAAATGTTCCAAACTATAATTTTTATTTTGTCTGATCAATTTAAAGCTGATCCTCCTGACTGGTGGTGGTGTAGTGGTTAGCCTGTGTGGTGGTGTAGTGGTTAGCTCGTTCGACTTTCAACCTGAAGGTCGGTAGTTCAAGCCTGGTCTCGACCGTCATGTTGTTTCCTTAGACAAGAAACTTTGCTCCACATTGTCTCTCTCCACCAAGGTGTAGTAATGGCTACCGGCAACTTAATGCTGGGGGATATAACTTTGCCATGGACTAGCATTCCATCCAGGGGGGGGGGGGGGGGGGAGTACTAAATTACTCTCAGTTGCTTCATTCTAAGGAAACTGGGTTAAGCTGATCTGGCAGTTGTGAGCCACTAGGCTGTCTGCTTAGGAAAAAGAGTTTGCATACATACACAATGAACCAGAAGGGTACAATGGTCATCAATAACTAATTAATAGCAAAAGTTTACGCTGTCCTACTTATCCAATGACAATATCCAATGATATACCTCCCAATATTATTCAATTACTTGTGATGCACAACTGTATATGGCAGTGGCTGATCTAAGTGGCAGATCTAGACTTGAGAGTGAGCAGAGTGAGTAAGAGGTGGGTCCAGAGTAGAAATGTCATAGATTGAAACTTTTTGTGCCCCTTTCTGCCTTATTATTATTATTATTATTATTATTATTATTATTATTATTATTATTATTAGCAGTAAAAACTATCTGTATGCTATACAGTTAAAAGGAACACAGGGCGCCAAGGCGTGACCTGTGCTCCAACTAGTTATTATTATTATTATTATTATTATTATTATTATTATTATTATTGCGTCGACGAAGGAGACGCTTCCTAATCTTGTCGGCTAGGCGGAACGAATCGAGAAAAGTGTCGGTACCAAATCTGCGCCATCTTGAAACGTCACAATAGTATCCAGCATGCTTAGCGCGTTGTCTAGACGGAACGAATCGAGAAAATCTGCGCCATCTTGAAATGTCACAATAGTATCCAGCATGCTTAGCGTTGTACCAAGCGGAAAGAATCGAGAAAATTGTTTGTACCATTTCTGCGCCATGTTGAAACGTCACAATAGTATCCAGCATTCCCAGCGCGTGGAAATCAGGCACAATTCATTCAACCTGGAGAGCTTGAGTGCTTCGAAATTCACATGTATTAAATAATATATTTGTCTTGATTTAGTTTCGGATATTTTCCTGATTATGGAATCGTACGGCTGAATATCTCAATCTCTATAAGTACGCAGTGGAAATGGACGAAGGTTCTTCTCTGGAGCAAGTTAGTTGTTTGGTTGGGTCTCTTTGGAATCAAGCAAGAAGTTATCGTATTTTCCTCGCTCCTAGTAGCACCGTTCTGGTATGTTTTGAATGCTCTAACTTGATTTTGCTGTGGTTCGCTGCCTGATTTGGGAAGCTTTCACCTAAATACCGACGTCGCTTCTTCGCGATGTTCCACGGAGCGATTCGCTGTATCTCTTGTAGCAATAATTCACTGACCGGCCGGCCGCGCCAGGCGAACGCAGATTAATTTAGCCCGGAACTCAAATGAAATCGTTCTTTATGTCTCATTGCAAGGATTAAAATTAGATTTTTGTGACAATTGTGGTCTTTGTATCTTTTAAACAATAGCTCTAGTTCTCATCGTGTTACAGTCTGATAGTTGAGCGTTATGAATAAAATTTGTTTGTCTCGACAAAAATAGCACGCTTCAGTTTTAAAACCTAGTCGGCTTAGAAATTTCGCTTTGTAATTTGTTATTACCACAGACAAACCCAATATTTTATATATTTTTTTAGTCGCTTGAGAGAGAGCAATGAAAAACAGATCAAAATAACTGTTGCAGCTAATACTGTTCGCGTGCGTAACCTAGCTTGACCTTGAGATCACTTGCGCGTGTTATTATAAATTACGTTACAGCATTGAAAGCACACTACTTTCGTAGAAGAGAGAAAAATATGAAAACTTTTGGGTTGATTTCACAGCAATCAGCTCCGGAGAAGAACCTTCATCCATGCTCAACTGATTAAACATATGCTGAATGCAACTTCTAGACATTGAGATACTGACATGTACTGAGGCGTATGATTTCAGAATCGGGGAAATAACCGAAATGAAATCACGACAAATATACTATTTATATGTCCGAAAAATCTGAGACCTTTCGGAGTACACAGCACGGCAGAATTGAAGAATTTTGCCTGATTCCACGGCGATAGCGTGAATTTGTTTGACGTCGGCCCGACGTTTTAGTCTGCGTGACATATCTCGCGACATAGCCCCTTTAATAGGCCCAGTTCAAACGTCGAACTTCACATGTGCCGAACCTAATGCAAATGAGCAAAATCTATTGTTCTTGCTAATTTGCATTAGGTTCGGCACATGTGAAGTTCGACGTTTGAACTGGGCCTTACAGTGGCTGAAACTGAGGTACTATTGTAGGTCAAGACGAGGTGCCACGGCCGGATAAGGAGACGCACTATAATCTATGATTACTACTAGTTATTATTATTATTTTGCCAGACAGGCCAGATCTGTCACTGTACTGTATAAGTAATAAAATTTCCTTTACCAATTAAAATCATCATCTTTTGTGATGTGCATTCCACTCTGGAGACAAACCTTGCGAACTGTAAGGGAAAATATTCAAAGTCAAATACTGACAAGCATTTAAGAAAAAGATGACAGATACTCATACACTGTGCATTATTCATGTGTACATGTACTTATCACTCCATTCAGGTAAATGATTAACCTCTTATACAGCCATGACTCTTACATTGTTCCTGTTTTTCAGGTTACACTATATTTGAAAATGGATTTATCTTGACTGACAGCTGTTAATAATATTATCATATCAGTTGATTAATTTTTAAGCCTCATTAATATTTAAGAAAAAGTGTTATTACATGTACATGTAACAAAAGCAGCAAATGAGTTTCAAGATTGGTTTGAAAGCAATTATTGTGCAGGTCATACATGTATAATGAAGCGGGATCAATCTTGGGGGGGGGGGGGGGGGGTTCTCCCACATAAAAATGACCGGGGTGCTCGTCGTACCTTTTAGGGGTCAAAATTTGTAGATTGGTACCACTTAGGGTATGAAAATCTAAAATGACCACCATTAGAATTATTGCGGTACCTTTTAAAGTAGGGTATTGAGCCCAAAACATTGACAGAAATATGACATGTGTTGTTTTGAATTGGTCCCTCTTAGGGGTAAAACTTCTTTTGAGTCATACCCGTCAAATGAAATTCTGGTACCTTTTAGGGTGTTTTTTTTTTAAATTTCTGACGATCACCCCCATCATTTTTATATGGGAGTCCCCCCCCCCCCCGGAACCTTTTTGTGGAACCACACAATACATCAATATAAAATTATGTATTATGGTTTATAGAAACCTTCTTTAGAAACAATTTACTATTTAAGCTACATGTAGTTCCCATTATGAACACCCTCAGTGCCGTACATTGTTCATGGGTTGGGTGGGGGAGAAGGGATCAACAATGGACTGATAGTGACTGCCTGAGGCGCTTTCATAAGCTGACGTCCGATCTCATTCTCATAAATGTATGTAAAGCACCTTGGGACATGTGATATGTGTGCTATAGAAGTCTCTTCCTTTTTTTTAAATAAAAGATCAACACAGGGAAGTAAATAATAGGCGGAAGGCGGAAAAAATAACCGCCTAGGAAGACTGAGTTTTCTTGATTTTTCCGCCTGGAAAACTGTCTCCTTAACTCTTTCTCTCTTTTTTTTTTAACAAAATTTTCCGCCTGCGATGAAGAAAATTCCACCTGTTGGATATCTTAGCTACATCCCTGCAACATGATCAATTTTCTTGAATCAAAAATTATAATTAAGTAATAATTAACGCTGTGCTTAAAATAATTTACGCGCCCGAATTTATTTAGTTCAAACATTTCAAAAGTTCATTTGGTATTGTCAAACAGTAAAACACGTTTTCAAAACAAAGAATCAATTAGGTTCTTTTGAAAATCTTCCTTAAGTTATGACCGCACTATTGTTAATGAGGACAAAGGCGGCGATCGATAATTTGCTCTACGAAATCAAACATATCCTACAATCAGTAGTTGAGATTCGCTTCATTTAATCCTCGTGAATTTATGATAAAATAAAGTTCTACCTTTTTTCTGAACTTATAAATTACTACATGTATGTTGCGATCGTAGTCTACAGTAAATGTTGTTTTAGCTAATTATGTAACCTTGGTAATAATGCATGCGGAAACTTCAAAAATAATAAATTGCTGTTCTGCCGATTAAAATGAAGTCGTGTGTTTATAAATCAACATGTTCTTCACATTCTACTCACCAACATCGTATTTCGTTGCAGATAAATTGGCCGTGACACGGTGTTTACGAGTAGGTTTCTTTTTGTTTGAATTGTTCCCTGCACGCTTGCCATGGGCATTGTTGACTGTTCGAGCCTTTATAGGGCTTCGAACTTGTTCCTCATCCTCGTCGAAATCCTCGACGACAGACGCCGCGTATTCGCTGTCCTTGCTTTGATTATCAAGTTCGTCATCACCCGTGGTTGGTTCAATCAAACTGAAGTTGTCTTTTGTCATAGCGGACAAGTTTTCTGCGAGATCGTGGTTTGTAATCGGAGGCGTTCGAGACGACACTGGAATCTCCATGACGAGGAATAATAAACTGTTTTCGCTCCCAAAAATGAAGTGAATATTTGCCTTTTTCTACTCATTATGAACACATTTTAGCTCTTAAAGTACCAACGTTTCGTCTTCATGAATGTTCAGTCGCGGAAGAACTCGACGACAAATATTACCGTCTTTTACAACTGAATAGTGTTCAGAATTATGCTGTTTTATAAATGCCGTCTGAATTAATGAGGTGTGGCGTGACGTTTATTTCCATAGCAACATTCGATAACTGTCGCCGGTACGTGGTAGGGGGAACTTTTTAAACTGTTTTTTTTTTTACGCCGACTCAAATTTCCTTGTTGCTTTGTGGTTAAGTTATTGTTATTTTGTTTTGCTGAATTTGATGTATTTCTGGTGTGAGGTGTACCAGACAAAAACTGTTTAAAAAAAAAAAAAAACGTTTTATAGAGATCTCGGTAGCGTGACCTTGAGTCTGTGTGTAACGCAATACCGTGTCCCAGAAACCATGCGCCCAAAGGGACACTGTCCCGCAAAATTTCGCTTGCCTTATTTCCATGTTGTATTGCCAAATGCCACCAAATATACATCTTAACTGGATAAAAAGATATTATAGAGCAAAACAAACGCAATATTTTGGAAATATTAAAAAAAACAAATTGCAGGATTACAAGGACGGATATTGGCAGTTTATGAAATTTGATTTCGTGACAGGCGGAAATCAGAATTGCCATTCTGGTGGAATTTTGATTTTTTTTAGCACTTATTTTGTCTCTTTAGTTCATATTCCTTTGCGTTCATCACTTTTGGCGATGGTTTCTTCCTATTTCAAGATAATACAGCAAGCTTAAAGCAAGCTCCAGGCCATAATCTTGAAACTATGATTTATCAACCGGGAGAGTGTCCCCTTAAGATTAGTAATACTGATTATTTACTGTATTTAGCTTGTCCAGAAAGTATAAATTGATATAAATATAACTATAAAAATAGTGCTGAACGACAATGCACGATGGAATGTCAACTATTTTCATTGTTACAACTAGTGATCTCATTGGTCTAGACTCAAAAACCGCTAAAAAGTTAAGGTTCAAGGTGCATAAAGTCTAAATGTTTTAAGGTTTCAAGTATTTTGAGACCCAATCGCACAACATGCAATTTTTAAAAGATATTGCATTTGGGGAACTTCATCAAAGAAGCAAAATTAGTAGCTATTGTCTTCTGCTATTCTGATTGGTTAAGCACGAAAATTTCCTTAAATATATTTGACGCAAATGGATTTTCTGTATTTTTATAATGAAATATAATTATGAACCATCAGCCCCTCCTCTATTCTTAAAATCAAAGAAATTCTATGTGGGAAAGAGCCATTGCCGCAGAACAATGAAGTTTTCTACAGTTCTTACGGAAGCATTACGTAAGTTCTTATCTTGACTCTCTTGTGTCTTCGAAAAATAATTTAAAAATTGCATGATTATAGTTTGTTCTCCCATCGATGAACCTCTTGATCAGCTTTCCTCTCCGTATTCAAGAAGCTTTTTGGGCTGAAACAAATGTATTTAGGTTATATGCAAAAACCACAGAAATCACCTAGAAAACCAAGGGAAATTTTAAGCCCGGGTGCTGCGAAGAGTTGAAATAAGCGATTTCCGAGTTTTGTTTTTCGACTTCAACGACGCTAAGAAAAGACAAAATGCAAAGCCAAGATGGCGCTTACGGGAGGTCAGACCACATGGCGTATATGAACTTGTAGAAAGCCCCCGGGGGGGTGGGGGGGTACTCCCTATAATGGGCTATACGGGGATGCTCCGCCCGAAAGGGGTACCTTATTTTTAGCTGGAGGTATTTGAAAAGGTAGGGATTTCACGAGTTGAAGTATATGAAAGGGTAGGGATTACACGAAGTATGGGAAAGGGAAGGGAAAACACGAGTTGAAGTATAAAAAAGTGTAGGGAAAACTGCCATTTAAGGGACGGACCATTATTTTTCTGTAGGGAGGGGGGGGGGGGGGTATGAGAAATATTAAAAAAAAATGTTTGCAGAGCCTGAAAAGACAAAATGAAATGTTTGCAAACACAATATGTATAAAAAAAAAAGTTTGCAAAAGAGCCACACAAACGAAGTTAACAACTATTTATGAAAAAGAATTAGTTCGAAAACTTAAATTTTAAATCTTAACGTGAGACCTCCAGATTGAAAGTACAAGAATTTTCTCAACTGGGTTATTTGGTAAATCAAAGGAATTAAATATCAACATTTTTTTACCTTTCTAACTTATCAAATTTCTGTCAAAAGTTGATTCAAGAAATTTGATAAAACTCAGCTACACTCATTAGGTAATTTCAAAAAAATATGTGACTAAACTGTGTAGCACATATAAATATTAATGCGCCAGAAACTAAAAAGTTCCATACGTTTAGAGGCTACTGCCCCTTCTTCAGTGGAAAGGAAAATTCTGTGTGGCAGTCATTTTAGTTTCTGGCGCATTAACTATTTAAACTTAACAATTGCAGTATATTACACTCATCATTGCTATTTACTCGTGACCCCTTTCAATAACATGGAGACTCATGAAATTTAAATCTCAACCAACGGTTGCGTTTTTCCCTGCCGTCAATCAAACAAAGTCCACGAAATCCACCAATTACTGTGTACGAATGCGACCTTTTGACCCTGTTGAATTAAGGTACTTTGTTTCTTAAGCTTCTGCTACAGTGATTGACGGCAGTGTAAAACTCAACCGTTATTGAAAGGCGCAGTAAATGCATGATATTTCATAAACAAGAGAGTAATCTCTTGTCAGAAGCCAGTCACTTACATGGAAAAACACTGAACATTGTTTAATAACAGCTTAATCTCCAAGATTCTATAATACAAACAAGAACTCTCTATTTATTCATTAGTCATACAAACAAGGACTGTATTTTTGTATAGTTTCACAAATGATTCCTTTTTTTGCGGCAGAAATGTATTTTATCATCATAAATCAGCAATTAACTAAATAACCACATCAAATATAAGTGACTACTGCATATTTTCAATGAAAAGTATAGGAAAGGGGTACCTTTTCTGTCAAAAACGGCAAACGAAAGGGTACAATACTTTGTTGAGTAACCCCCCCTTCCCCCTCCCCCCCCCCCCCCCCCCACGCCCCGAGTGGTCGCTTACCAGCTGAGTTCTGAGTTAAAAAAAAATAAAAAAAATTCAAATCATCAGCGTGGTCACGGACTTTCTTTAAAACATGGTAGCATATTATACGGCTACTTTGACAATACAAAATACTGGCAGGCATTAAACTATTCAATTCTAATAGCTAAATACTATATATTCTGCGCGTCAAACAGGCGCCAAGGTGAACTATACCTCCGTAACTTCCTACTGCAAATCCAAGAAAAAATTGCACTAATTAAAGAAACTGCAATTGCAAAGAAATGCTTGCCTGCTTTTCGCCGAAAGTGGATAGTTCTTCTGTAATTAGTATTAGTAAATTTGTAAATGTAAGCGTACGTCTGCGTAGTTCGTGTAGCATCACATTGTAATGCAGTGCTGTAAATAATGTATTGTTTAAGATAAAGTTGTTTATTAAAATCAAAGGGCTCTTAAAGCCATCTCGTTAATGCGTTGAAACATGAGGTTAAAAAAAGAAGAATCTAAAATAAATATAAAATAAAGATGGTAAAGATGGCGTTGTAGAATCAGACATTATGTAGAAAATGCGAGGCGCAGTAGTCAACTGGATATGGTTCTTGGCAGGATAGAGAAGATTGAGAGAACTTGGTTTGAAAATTCGTGTTGGTGCAAGTCAAAAAAAGTTATGAGTAACAAAGAATCACGAGTGTGAATGAAAATAATTTTGATGTTAGTGAAGTGAAAGTGAAAGACTTTTCCCGCCTTGCTAGCTAATTGACGATGAAAATGTGTTGTTGGTTCAATTTACACAGTGCATTTTCAGTTATTCATTGTCTATTTTCTGTTGGGATATTTGACAATGGAAAAGACTTTCTAAATCAAATACAATAGATTGCCGCAATTTCAAAACAATTAAAAGCCCACATCGATAATATGTCACGTGCAATGACTTTATATCTGATCAGATGAGACATTAATATTAATTATCAAAATATCAATTGACACAACAAATGGTGACTGAATCTTTAATATTCTTTAAAGTATAGCCTGTGACAGCCGCTTCCTCCCCTCAGAAAAAAATCGGGGAGAGAAGCGTCTGTGTAACGCCGTCGCTAATCTTGCTCCGGAATAATTTTGCATAAATTAAAATTTGGTAATTTCCGTTGACAAAAATAACGGACTCTCTAATTTCAGTTTCAAAATGGCATCGAACGTCTCGGATCACGCAAATTTTCATCGGGCGATTGCAAGTGTTTGCGAGAGTTTCAAGATTCCTTCACTCTATCCAGAACAAGAAGAATGTTTGAAAGCACTTTTGAAGGGAAAAGATGTATATGCAAGTCTCCCTACCGGGTATGGGAAGTCGCTTATCTTTTATGCTGCTCCGATCGTGGCTGATGATTTTCGGAAACAAAGAGCAACAAAATATCATTTTGTTTGAAATGTTACATATCCGAACAATATTAGGTATTTTTATGCGTGCAGCGAAGTTATTTTCCGTTAATTCGTGACTTTCAAAGTGTTTTCCATAGAGATCTTCAAGGTTTCATTCAAATCTCGGACGTTACAAAGAAATATTCAAATGTTCATTTCATTCTCTAGATTACTGGTCACGCGTGACGGAGCATGGCTGTAATTGCGGTAACGTAATGTGAGATATGACAAGTTCATGACAAGTTCTGACATCCCAATACCCTAGGGAAATTAACAATAGGTCCGGGGGTGCTCCCCAAAAATTTTAGGTGCAGTATGTGACGCCCTTCTTGAAATCCTAACCGGTTTAACCAACCATATCTTCAATGCCCTAATATAACTTCTATAAAGAAGAAGGAAGAAACCCCCCCGGACAAAAGTCCACAAAATTTTGTTAACAACTTTTGTCCCTTTTTACGTGACTGACTCCGAAATCTCGCTTAATGCGCATGCGCATTAACGAGATAAAAAGGTTTTGATTGTAACGATTTGACTGGAAAAAAAATGGTATTTTAGAAAAGCGATTGCCATCCTCCATCCCTTACTGCGCTTTTCAATAACACGCGGAATTTGAAATTCAAATCTCCACCAACGGTTGCGTTATTCCCTGCCGTCAATCATAATTAATACGAAAGCCAACGGACCATGTAAAAAAGAAACAAACAAAATGGATCGAAATCTACCAATCATAATGCACGGACGTGACCTTTTGAACTCCTTGAAGTGGAGATCTGTTTCCTGAGAGGTAAGCTAAGATGATTGACGGCAGTGCAAAACGCAACCGTTGGTGTAAATTTGAATTTCAAATTCCGCATGTTATTGAAAGGCGCAGTAAAGATTTTTCTCCGATTTTTTTCAAGAACATATATTGTCAGCAAATACCGCCAGTCTTCAGCAGCTACTGCCTGAGACACACTTTGGCAAAGCTTGAGTGTTATGACTACGAGTTATGACGTCATAAGTGGCATTTGGAAAAATACAAATGCGTGTTTTTCACCCTTTTTGATGAAACAATATATCAAGTGCAACCAAAAGCAGCAAAATGTTCAATTATATCATATGTTATAACTATAGCAGAAAAAAAATCGATAAATTTGAATTTTAGCATTGTAATGGAAGCTAAGGAACTTGATACGGCATTCACCACAAAATACATAGCAGCCCACATGCTCTTGTCATGTTTTTATTAAGCTGCCGGCGATGGCAATAACATTTTTTTTTTGTTATCAACTTGGTGTCTGTTTTCATTTGCATTCTTGCGTCCAATTCCACCGCCCACAATCACCATTATATCCGAAAGAGGTCCTAACTTAGTGAGTATGTGAAATTCTTTGCAATCGGGCTTCAATTTCATCACAAGCACATCGCGTACCAGTTTTTCATACTTCCTCCAAGCTCTAACTGCCTTAGAGAGAGGCCATGTTCAACTCGGCAGGGCGAAAAACAAAATTCTCGTCTAGTGTTTATCTCCATAGTGCTCAATCATTTCTTGAACTTGCAAAATTGATGACGTCTTTGTGACATCCAGCTGGCACAGTATCCTGAAGTTTTAAATTATTTAAACGAACTTCCTGCCTTCGTTTCGTAGCGTCAATTTTTGTCTTATTACTGAATACTTGCTGAGCAGATTTTGCCCTCGCGCCATAATGGAAAATGAAACAGCTAAGATCTCTGACGGTCTCCGAATCGGGATTTGTTCTTCGGTAGGAGCTTTGTATTCTGTCGCATCAATTCTTACGGTTACCATCAACGGCATGTTCCTCTTCGTGATATTCAAGGATCCACTGAAATGCTTCAGACGACCATTCGCGGTGTTAATTACTGGGTTAGCCACTAATGATTTTCTTTTCGGCGCAATTGTTAACATTTTGTCAGCTAAGAACGAATTTTTCTGCGTTAAAGATAAAAATGGAGAAACAAAGTTTGACACAGTCACGAATTATTTCATCGATAACTCGGCGACCGTGTTGGTCGTTGCTTTATCAATTGACAGACTTGTCGCCGTAGCATTTCCCATTTTTTATCGAGGCTCTGTGAAGGCTCATCATTCTGCTATTGCAGTTGTAGTTATTTGGTTTTACTGCCTCGTCTTCAGTTTCATTCAGCTAACGGAAATCTCTAAGGATATTTACGACACAGTTGATGTTCATTTACATGTGACATTTGCCTTAACAGCAACTGGAATTATTTACTGTATCGTCTACTTGATTATGCGCAAAAGGAGAAAGTTATTTCCCGGAAAGGAAACTACAACCCAGAAAACTACACATCATTTGAAAAATATGAAACGCGAAAGACTGGAAAGAGAGATAGCTTTCACCGCTTTTCTGATTCTTCTTGTCTTGGTAGCGACACAGATTCCCTATCTTGTGTTGACAACACTCGAGTCAAACTGCAAGCCTTGCCTTGGAACAGCATGGTTTTTTGTAAGCCACAAGTTTGCCGATTTTCTTTTATGTGTTACTGCCATTGCAAACCCGTTCTTGTACGGCTGGCGAGTGAAGCAGTTTCGAAGCTCATTTATGGCGGTCTTCTGTAGATCAGGTTTAAGCCCCACCGACCTGGAAAGTTTGCAAACTAACACTTTGCCTACGAAAGAAACAAGGAAACACAGCACAACAAACGAATTGTAAGACAAGGACGTCGGGGCCTGCTATCTTTCCTTGAGCTACTAGTATATTTGTTTTATGCTGTGTATTAATTAATATTTTTAAATACCGGATACAAAACACAAAAATAACGATATTCATTGTCACGTTGCCAAGGTACACAAATTGAACGTCCGTCAGTTAAATTTCAGGATATTTGTCGGTTGTTAGTTAGAACAGAAGCTTAGTCTGTTATGAGCTTCTGGTTAGAATTAATGCCGTTAATACCAGTTCAGTCAGTTGTCAGTTAAACCCCTGCTTCCCGACCCTCAGTAAGGGAACATATAATGCACGATCACTACAACAAACCGTTGCCAGAATGGCCGGATCTGGGTTTCCAGATCTAGCTCAGTATTAATACTTGAAGTGAAACAAAAGAAACGACAAACTGATCCTTACGGCAGAAAAACAAATAAAATAAAATAAGAAGCTTAATCAAAGTGTATTTGGAAATACAGATGGTTAAAAATATTATAAGCGCGACGCTTCGGTGTCGTACTGACACCATTATCAAGCGAAAGCGAAAGATAGAAAAAGGACGCGTTTACAAGCGAAAAGAAATCTGCATACTCTATACAAAAAGCTTAGCTCTAAGGGAATCTGACTGTTTGTTTAGGGATGGCTTGTGCTCTCTAATCAGGAGCATTTCATACAATAGGCAGTCAAATTTAGTTTGGCACTTTTTCAAGACACTAAAGTTCTTTGTAACGTCCTTAGGTGTTAAATCGTGCGTCGTGCGGTAGTGTTTGCCTATAAGGAAAGGATTGAAGAACACAAAGGCACTTCATCTAGTATAGGCAAACACTACCGCACGACGCACGATTTAACACCTAAGGACATTACAAAGAACTTTAGTGTCTTGAAAAAGTGCCAAACTAAATTTGACTGCCTATTGTATGAAATGTTCCTGATTAGAGAGCACAAGCCATCCCTAAACAAACAGTCAGATTCCCTTAGGGCTAAGCTTTTTGTATAGAGTATGCAGATTTCCTTTCGCTTGTAAACGCGTCCTTTTTCTATCTTTCACTTTGGCTTGATAATGGTGTCAGTACGACACCGAAACGTCGCGCTTATAATATTTTTAAAATAAAATAAAAGTGGAATATAATAGTGCCCAATATTTCGCTTTGCAAAACAAAGCTTCTTCACTGAGGGGCTAGCACTATAAATGATTACAACTTTAAAACCGTTATACAAGTGGTTTTGAAAAAACTACAGAATAACAAAAACAATGAAATATGATTGGTGAAGGCAGTTTGACGGGTGATAAACTAAACTGACTAGTGATGAGAAAGTTAATGAAGTTCGTCGCGTCTGTTGATTCCAAGTGGTTCTAACGTCTTTGCTTTGTCTATGAGAAATGCTTCGCGCGCTTTTCGTACAGAGTCTCTGCTATTACGAATTACCTCCAGTGGTAAAAGTTGCTTATCCTTAGTAGAGTGTTCTGATATAAGAGTAGGGCAGCTGAGGTGATGTGGATTCTCTACAGAGCGGCGATGTTCACCAAAGCGTTCATTTAGTTTGCGTTTTGTTTCTCCGATGTATTGACACGGTATATTACGTTTAAAACAATTTTTACATGGGATCATATATTGTTCCTCAGTAAGGGGAACGTCACTGCGTGAAGTCCCTATTACTGAATGCAGTGTTAATCGAGGAATTATACCATGGTTTGATTTGACAGCGAGCTACTGCGTTAATACCTTTTCAGAAAATGAATATGTCGAGATAAATGTAAAATAAAATGTATTTGACGCGCCATTCGATAATTGCCGGTCCGCAAGTCGGCGTTCGGCTACACGTGTGAGGTTGATAATTAACTTCGGCCTCCATATGATCCTGTAGTAAAGGTTCGAATCGGGGGTGGGGGGGGGGGGGGGGGGGGGGGGGTTGCTACGGGTATCGGGTATGATGTGTCCATAAAAGTCTATAAAACGTTAATTTTCATTGCTGCTGCAATGTCTGTGAGTTTCTCACAAATACGTTTAAAACGGTTTTACTGACTCATGGAGGTGGATTTTAAATATATTTTGTGTACATACCTGTAACAAAGTGGTTTTCTCTCAAAATACTAAGAAAATAGTCTGTTTAAAGTCTGTTTAGAAACAGCTCCTGGTTTTAGTATTTTAAAATCGCCTTTCAAATAGCTCCGACTTATGAATTCAACTTCAAACATGTTTTAAGGTTACAGTGTACCTTCAGATCGAAAATTTATTGAAATTTTTTTTTTTGGCGTTAAAATAAAGTTTACAGAATGAACTTTCATCCAAAAAAATAGTATCGAAAAATAGTGAAAATTGACGGAGAAATGACGGTATAACTTTTGTGGGCGGCGTTTGTTTATTAAGCGATATGTTTTTTTAAGCGCCGTTTTCTCAAAGTTAATTTTTCGCTTGTTGGGGACACTTTAAAGAGCTACAACTCAAAGGGAATTTGTTCGATTTTCCTTAAATTTGGACAGAAGCTAGGCTAACATATAATCAACAAAAACGTGTCGGCGAATTTCTTAATTCCGAAAACGTTTTCGTCAAGAGGCATTTCCGTGCGATCATTCCAATTTTTTTTCTCCCCTTTTCGAAAATATTCTGTAACTGTTCACCGCAATTGAATATGGAAAATCGCCGACACGTTTTTTTAGCGCTTCGTGTCCGGAAACCCGAGAACAAATCAAATTAGCAAAATATAATAATCGCTTTGAGTTATAGCGTTTTAAAGCTAATTCAGACGTTCGAATTTAGACGTCGTAAAAAATTCGACAATTCATTTTATTACCAAATGGTTTCCATATTTAGATAGCCAGCTCTATAAGCTTTAATTTGATATCTGGGTTTAGGTATATTAAGTGTAATCTTAAGACGCTAGAGCTGTTATACTGGAGACACCCCCGAAGGTACACTGTAACCTTAAATAGACTCTTTATGTGCTATTTAAAAGCGTAGTAATGAATGCCATTTCAAATAGTATTTAAACATAATATTATTTTAAAACGTATTTTTATTTTTACTTGTTACAACTACATTTTAAATCGACAACATTTTATGATTTTTTTCCAAACAGTGTTGAAATAGTCTATTTAAAACAATTTAGAGTAACACTTCGAGTAATTTAGAGTAACACAGTCTCGTTTGAAGCGGTTCTGTACGTCTTGGAGTCTCATTTTTTTTCTCTAAGCCGAATTGGACTCTCCGTATCACATTTTAAAAAGTCTCGGGCTCGCAGAGTAAAACGCTGGTCTCGCCGTCTCGTTAAATCCCCAACCGTTCGCCATCCTACTTCATGTATCATTGATTATTATTTTTTTTTAATCCTTGTCCATAAAAAGCTACTATGATCAAAATTTGGACTTCCCACTTTTCTTCAGTTCTGAAAAGTAAGAAGTGCTGACTTCTTCCCATGACAAATTTTAACTTGAAATTTCATCAGGAAGATTGTTTATTTTAAACGTAAATTGCAGCCTCAGCTTGCCGCCATTATTTGCTTCAAATAGCCAAAAAGATTGGATGACGTCATATGACCTTATCCAATCAACACAGAAAGGCTGTTTTTCGGGGTCTGCCTCATTTTTGGAAAGGCTGATCTCAATCTGAAAGACAAAGTGATGGTTATTGTTTACTGTCGTGTTTTCTTGGATAGAAAACAAAACAATGTCATTTGCAGTTTTCTGCGCGAAATTTAAACTAGCAAAATTCTCTTCGCATGATTAAAAACAAACCGAAGCAATAAACTAAAATCTGTATGTAAAATCTGTATGTATTTTTTCTTTAAATATTCCCTTGTTTTCCCCCTCCTTATGTTCTATTGATCGTACGCACGTGATTGCTAGACAACACTCTTTTCACAAGACAGATGCTTGTTGATTCATGCTTTTCAGGAAGTGTTGACTTGGGTAGAACGCCTACGATGGTAAGCGGAGAGTGTGCGCAAGCGAGAATTGTCGGACGTACCGGGGGATGGTGGTGGGCGGTGGTAATTGTCGTAATACACACCTCCATGAGGTCTACATGAGGGTGTCTTTTTGAGAAAAAAACAGCACGCACGCGTCATAACCACACAGTCTCACATATGTTGCATAAATGCAATTGTACATTTTATTGATCTCATTAAACAGCACCAAAAAGCTCCCAACACCACACTCAACCATTAACACTAATATCGATTGAATTTATCAGCCGCGAACATTAAAAGTGGAAAGGCTATACTGAAAGCAGCACTGAATCAGATATGATATGTGTGAACATTTCACACACATAAAACGTCATCCATCTTTTGCATCCTCGCTAACTGTTTAACATTTCCAGCGCCTTTGTCAAAATTTCTTAACTTTGCAAATGACATGCTGTTCTTTCGCTTTATAATAATGATAAAAATATTAAAAGCCGAGCACCCTTATTTAGACGAGATCTTTTCGACAATCCGGTAAAATATGATGATAGCATTCTGAAAGGTTTCAAGAACTAAACGAACCAGTCTCATCACTTGTACTAGCACTATGGCTTACCATTCTAAAAACAAAACAAATTCTGAAGTTTTCGATACCAGTCAAAATGCAATTGGGGTATATTCGAGATGTAGATATTCGCATAAAGTTGAAAGCTTGAAAACTTAGCCATTAACACCTACATTTTCTAGAAGAGAACAAATCGAAAACAGGAGTTATACTAAAAAAAATGAGTCCACCTTTCCCACTAGATATTGGCCTTTTTTCTCAAAATGTACTTAGGAAGAACAAAAATGTATATATTTTTGCATAACAAAAAACATCTATGAAATAGTTCATTACCAGTTTATTCCACCCTGAAACATTGAACTCGCTTACGAGAAAGATATGCAGGTATTTTAATTAACGTTGTCGGATCCTAAAGCTCAAAGTCAAGACCGCAAGGTAGCATGGATAGTTGTGAATAGCCATACTACCTTACTACCATACTACTTTGCGGTCTTGGCTTTAAGTTTTCATCCGACAACGTTGATTGAAATAGCTGCATACAGGTATTCTTAAAGGGGCTCTGTCACCTTTTTTAGTGTTACTCCTAAAAAGCCAAAGGACATATTTATATCAGTAGAAACCCCAAAATAATGGTACAGTTTTGTTTAAATTTATTCTGCTTGTGTTCCAAGAGTAAACATAATTGTTTTGGGCTGCAGATGGCCAGAATTGAAATGGATTGCAACTTAAAGGGGCATTGTCACGCAGATTTTGCTGTGTTTTGGTCAAAATACACTAAATATATGACAAAGTACCTTTGCTCAAACATAAAATTGCTTTTAGAATATCAAGTGATTTCAGTCTTCAAGGAAGAACAAACCATAATAATTTTTTTTGCGATTTTTCCACGACTCTTGGGAGGCACTCTCCATTTCCATCCTTGCCATCCGCAGCCAAAGATAACTAATACTAGTTTCTGTGCATTGATAGAGTATTTGTGAACAAAACTGGACCATTATTTTAAGGTTTCCATTGAAACAAATATGTTTTTTGGCTTTTCAAAGTGATACTAAAAATAGATGACAGTGTCCCTTTAAAAAAATTAGCCTAATTTTTTTCAAGTTTAGGTTCTTGTGTCTTGGAAAACTCAACTCTGATTATGATGTACTCTCTCTTCGAAACTTTATTTCATACCTTCCTTTTAGTGTTCTATAAGTATTTCGTGTCTGAAAAAGGTATTAAGTGTTAACCCTTTAAGCCCTAATATCAAAATTTAAATTCTCATTTCTTGTCCCATACATTTCCTATAGAAGTAGTGGGGAGAAATTGTTTAGATATCAAGAGAATTCACCTTGTGTGATCATATCCTTAATTCTCATGGCCTTTTTGATTAAGGCATTGATATTACAAGGAGAAATTTGATGCTGATCACCCTTAGGGCTTAAAGGGTTAAGAAGCTATGACTGACAGATTGTCAGAAAGTTAACTTTCGATTGGTTTTCCTTAACTACTGTGATGAATTGCATGTGGTCTGTTACTGATGCACATATTGGTGATTCAGTGGTTCGTGAGATACGAATTTTCACAATGTCATACTTCTTTACGCCACACCTTTTATCATGACGAAAGGATAATTTTAAATGATAGTTTTCCGAGATGTAGAGAGTCTATTAAATATATAAATACCTGTTAATTGATATTTTTGCTATGAACTGGCGAGAAAAGTGAAAAACTGTGTATATTTGAAGATTTCCATGTAAAACGGTTCAGTAGAAAGGTTTTAAAAAAATTGCATTGATTAGAAATTATATGAGATGGTTTTTAATGTCTGCATGTCAAATTTGAATCAAACTGCGAGTTTTAGCAGAATTATGAATCATTTTCTGTTGTAAACCAGGAACCCTCTTGCTCAAGAACAGGTTACATACGTGTAATTAAAGTACATATGAAGTGAAATTTCGCTACTGTCTTGTTTCATTTTTTTATGTTATTTATATCACCTTTATTTCATTTTCAGCCGTTTTCCTCTTTTGCGCGAAGAGGATCTACTGTTTTTAGCGGTTTGAAAACTCCTGCCATAGCCTGCGTGGCAGGCGTTCGAAGGAGAAGGGGGAGAATTCAGGCGAACGCCTGCCTTAACCGCGGTCAAACGAGAGAAATTTGCAAAAGTTAAGCAAAGTACTTAAAAGTTAAGGTTGTCATTTTCACTTTTTTAAAGTTTAATATATTGCCAATACACTGTCAATTTACCAAACGTTTTGAAAGTTTACCAAAACGTTCTAAGCGTTTAAAAACTGTGACTGCTGCAGAATTGTCGGCGCCATTTGCCGAACATAATTTTGATCAGGCGCAAAGAGTTTTGGTCAGTTTTCAACGGAAAAAACTCGTCATTTTGAGAAAAATTAAAAGATAGTAACGTCAACTTATTTGTTTTATTCATCCTTGCCCATATTTCCATTTAATACTAAATAAAATCCCACTAAATAAAACGAAAAACGCCTCGGACGTTTGACCGCGGTGGAACGCCTGCCACGCAGGCTACTCCTGCCAGGGCCTTAAACTTTTGAGCGCGGCCAAAAAGGTATTTGTGACGTCATTCCTGTGTTCGATCACTACAAAACATGGCGGAGGGTCAAGCCCAAATCATACCGTCCAGAAGGACGTCGGACACCTTATTGAAACATATATAACGGAGTAACTGGTCAGATTTCAGTTGAGGTTGGGGGTAGCAGTTTATATAGTTAAATTTAGGACTAAGCAACCCGAGAAGCTAGGTGGTACAGTGTACGGGAGGCTATGTTAGCTTAAACCTAGCCCAGGTCACAGGTTCAATCATGAGTGGGGATTTTATATTTTCTTTTTTACTGTTAAAAGTGTCGACATTACGTTATAAATAAGTCTCAATAAGGTGTCCGACGTCCTTCTGGACGGTATGATTTAGGCACAACCATGGCAGAGGAAGGGACGGACCCGGAGTTAAAATACGCGTTGCTTTCAGCCATATTTAATCGAAATAATCCTTCTACAAGTTGCCGGCATTGCAAAAACTCCACTGGAAAACGAGTGAAACGCTCAGTTGTAAACACGCTAATGACGTCACTAGAACCCAGGTCTTTATCTAATATTCCCAACTTGCGTCGCTTGTTAAAATATGTTCCCGCCACTTCAAGGGACTTATTTTTCCATCAAAATAATTGTTTTAAAACACCTATTTTGAGATTACCGAAAAAAAAATGGTATTGAAATTTCACTTCATGTGCACTTTAACATTAAGCAGATTCGTAAAATACGGAACAAAAGCTTTAATTTATACCAAATCCACCACGTCCCGTGGGGTACGTGGGAGTTGGCTCATAGGTAACAACCATACAGTAAATCAATTTTCATTCTTCCGGCCCGTTATTAAAAGAGTGAAATACTGATAATTAGCATGTTCGAATTCACCTTGTTTTATTGAAAAGAAAAAATAAATAGTATCACAATACTTTTTAAAAACGCATTTCTTGCTTCTCGATGTCAGTTCTCAAGAAAATAATCATGTAATCTACAAGTTGCGGTACTGAATAATAATAATAATAATAATAATAATAATAATAATAATAATACAGACAGATCGTGAGATAAAGGCCAACAGGACCAGACATTGTTATAAAAAACAAACAGGAGAAAAGCTGCCTACTCATTGATATGTCCATATCCACTGAAAAGAACGCCTCAGTTAAAGTTACTGAAAAGCTGTCAAAATATAAAAACCTCGAAATTGAGATTGAACGATCGCGAATGTGGGGGATGAAGGCCACAACAATCCCAGTTGTGATTGGAGTACTGGGACTAGTAAAAAAGGGCTTGGAGAAATACATCAAACAAATCGCGGGTAACATCAAAATTACTGAACTACAGAAGATTACACTACTAGGAACATCGCACATCCTAAGAAAGGCACTCTCCATCAAGTAGACTTCTACCTCATTTTCGCCCTAGGCCCAAGGAATGGGCTCGCCTACAAATATACTATGTTGTAATATGGCATAAAGTTAAAGGAGATACCATAATAATAATAATAATAATAATAATAATAATAATAATAATAATAATAATAAGTGAGATTTATACAAACAAATTGACCATCAGACTTTTGTTAAAATCATTGTACGATGACGACATTAACTGATTACTTAAATAAGAAATCGAACCATGTATTTATAGTGATTTTTTAGTAACGAACTATAGTAGTTAACGGCAGTGTGACGAGGTGTTAAGGAAAACAACGGGTCAAAATTAGTACGACAATAACTGAAAGACGAGCTTGGGCCATTGAGAAGTATATTAGAGTCTTTTAAGTGTCGTCATTTCCATAAACCTCTAAAATACGCAATCCTCTCTGATACGAACAATTTTCTTCATCCCTGTGGTGTCCGTATCAAAGAAGTTCAGCTGGACTTGCCTACGTGGCCGACGCAAAAACTGCGTGTCGGGGAAGAATCGTCGGGAACGCGTACTTCTCTTCAGTCTCTCGCTGAAAACTCGCACACTCCATTTATCTGTTAAGTACCGGTTACGCGACTAGAAAAAAAAAAACATTCAAAATGACTTTCTTTTATATAGCAAACCATTTAACCCTCGGACGTGCACGCAAACGTATTGCAAATATTTAAATTCAAATAGATAGCATGTGGTGTGCTAAATATTATGGGTTATACCGCTGTTGGGGTCCGTGACGTCATCCAAAATGGCCACCATCTTGTATTTTAACAAAAATTCTAATTTGTCGGGAAAATGCGGAAATTGCAAATTTGTTTTTGCTAGAGTTGTTAATATAAAACAGTTAAATATTTTGCTGCTTTTGGTAGCGCTTTATATGTTTTTTTTTTAACCGAAACAAAGGTGAAAAACATGGCATCCACCAATCCTCGCCCCTTTGTACGTCCGAGGGTTCATAGTCTATAAAGGCATGCGAAAAGAAAAAAAAAACAACAAGAAAACCATATTTTCCGTGTCCTGCAAAAATCTTTATTGGTACAATGCTTCATCGTCAACATGTACACGGTAAACAGACGATGAGTATTACTGAAAAAAAATTACATCTTGTTAAGGTGCAGTGATATCTTCCAAGTCGATTTCGTGATGAAACTTGTGAAGACATCTGCTGCTTGATCCATCCTTCTGCACGGAGAACAGGAATCCGCTGTCATCCACCGCCATGCCAAACATTTTCACTTTGCTTTCTGCATTCCATTCTCTTATGAAGTGGCGTTTGCCATCGTACGTGCGTACGTAGACTCCACTAACGCTGTTCCCATAAAAAGACTGCTCAGAGGAATAAAAGAGGTTTCTTTTGGTATCCATGGCTATTCCTTTTAATTTATCCATCCGCGAGCGCCCGTCCTTGACATCGTGCCAGTCCGACACCTTCACCGCTATTTCAGCAATGTCCAGAATCTTGTCTGTGTATCTTGCACTGGAATCAGAGGGCACGGCTCCTACACCATCACTGTCAGAACCGTAGTCAGTTTTCTCCACCACCCAGTCTCTTCCGCTGTTTGAGCAGCCAAGATAGTATGTGTAGCCTCTGTACGTTCCATAAACTCGGTTTAAATCCCAGTCATAGCGGTCCCATAAATTTGGCGCAGGATTGGAATCACCCCAACGCATTCTGTAGTTCCAAATGGCGCCGTTGTAATCCGCGTATGCAAAACGCTCTCCACAAAATGCAACGCCTCTTACATCGGGTCTTTTAGGTCCAGGTTGCATCAACTGGAACTTAGTAAAGTAGTGCTCGATGGTGATTCCGCTTGGTTCTTCTAGCTTTCCCTTTATCTTAAACATCATGACCTTGCTTTCTCCTCCGGGCGTTTTGCTCTGGGCAGCCAGCGCCATCACCTTGTGCTCTGCATTGATAGCTATACCGAATGGATGACAATTTCCACCGCACTCTGAACCAGGTACTTCAATGGTCTTCACGATATCCAATGTCTCTCGATTGACGATCAAGATCTTCTTAGCTTCAGGTTGAGCAACATACAGATATCCAGTTGAAAAGAGTAGGGTGTCCGAGTCCTTGAATTTGCTGCAGTCAGTTTGTTCCAGTTGAACAGGAACAAGGGCTAGATCTCTTATGGAAAAGATAAAGTCCTGCTGGAGTTTTCGTCTGTCTTGGGAGGCCGGGTTTTTGCTAAATTTAGTGCAAAACGTTTCGTAGTCAGGATCTCTTGATTTTGGCCACCACGAACAGACTTCACTCATCGTTTTCTTGTAAGAAGCTTCGTCGTTTTTGTATTTTATGGAGGCAGCCAACACAACAGACGCGTAGCCATCCTCTTGATATCTGAACAGTTTTCTGATAAAAACCCAATTCAATTTAGCAGCTGCCATGGTGGATTTGCCGTTTCTGATCTGCACATCAAAGTGATGGGTGACAAGTCCCTCTCTAGTGACCAGTATTGGGATATGAAAAAGGGCCTTTTCAACGTACTCGTCTTTTCCTACTTCACCAAACACCTCATTGATGAAACGTTGTCGTGTGAGCTTAGCCCGTCCAGAATTATCGTTGTTCTCTAAGTCATGGATCACCTTCTTCCTCTGGTCGACAATGTACTCGATGTGTTTGAAGTACCATTTCCGCTTTGATTCATCCCAGATATCTTCCACATCTTTCTTGATGGAAATGACATCGCTATGGATAGCATCCAACTTCTCCTCCAGTTTTTCCAGTGCCTGTGTGAGTTCGTCATCTCCACCGCAGATTTCTGTAAAGGAACAGACAGCACCATGGATAGTCGTTGCAACTTTCACAACTGCGCCTATTACGCTAACAGGATCGATCGCTCTTTTCACTGGAGCTTCTTTATTGAGGCTTTTACTTTCCAATGGGTTTACGGCCAATACCAACAATGCCACCACGAAAAGAGACTTTGTTACAGCCATTCGGTCCTGCAATAAAAATAACAAGGCAAAACAGTCCATTGATCCCTCGGTCACTTTGCACATTAAAAGGCATGGGTTTCTCTAAGTTTGACGCGGTCAAAAACAACTGCGTTTTGAAACTGACAATGCGTGATCCAATTTGTATTTTATGTGTGTTAATTAACTTTCATGAATGACTTGGTGACTTTTAAAAGATATCATCTACCATGCACGTCTTCAGAACCTCTAATTGCGTATTTCATTGTACCCGCGGGTATCACACAGATGTAATGTTTTAAGGGCTAGGGTTCATTGTTGTGTTGTTTGCTCTATTTTTTTCTCAGCCAATCCTGTGAGGTGTTACACGAAGAAAACAACTTTACCTAGGTAAATTCAAATTTAAACGGCTATTGCTTTTTTCGAATTTGCCTAAATAAAAGTTGTATCGTATAACCGCGTTTAATACAAATTTGTAGATATAGAATATTTTTATATATAGAAAAGCGCTAAAACTACAATATCAAGGACTCAGTCAAAAACAATGGTTTCCTATAGAAAATCGAATCTCCAAAACTAACGAGAAACGCTTTCAAACTTAATTTTTTTATAGTTTCATCTCATACACTAAACACACATTTTGGCGTAAATTTGATATTGAGAAATTAAACTTTTATAAGCTTAATTGAGGAACTTGTAGATGTGCTCATAGATATGCAAAATCACAAGTTCGAATTGTTTTTTCTGATTTACTCAAAATCGGCTTGATAAAAGCCTTCTAATTTTTAGATATTTTGTTTGCCATATGTCATAGTTTATCGTAATAGTTTTGATTTTTCTAGATGCCATCGCAATCGCTCGGAATTTAGACTCAAGCGATTTCAATTTTTCTCGTTTATCTCCGCAATTTTAAATCCGATTTACAAAAATTGTTACACTCTTATAAACTTCAAGCTTTGTACAATATTTTTTGTAAGTTTCATACTAATTCAATAAAGGAAAGTTAATTAAACGGCCGCTCAAAAATGGTAGGTTCGGCTACACGGAAACTGGAGGGAAACACCTTAAGTCGATTGAGGATATTCCCTTCTAACAATGAGCATGTCATTTTATCGTTCGCCGGCGAACGGTAAATCAAGGAAAAACAGTTAAAGGATTAAGGATAATAAATGTCTACCAATATTTAGATTTAGGTAAGTTAATAAAGTCTATAGCTCAGCAGAAGAGAGGATTTTTTGCAAGGTCCTCATGCTCAAATACATTTTGTGGCTGAATATTGACAGTATAAACCAAAAGGGAAACAGTAAAACTCACCACGTAAGTATATATAAGAGCGTTATTTCACCTATTGTGTGTCCACATAAGCACCGAAACATGTTTAAATTAAAGTAAACATGTTCCGACGAAACACGTTTCCTGTAAACATGTTTGTAGCGGAGCTCTGCGGGCCGAAGGCCCGCGCGGAGCGCCATACTCATAGAACCCATGCCGTCATTTTTCATGGTCATGACCAGCGGAATGTTTCACGGGCGCGTGTCCGTCCGCCGCCGCCCCCGGCCCGCCGTGTTGGGCATTTTGAAACGAAAGCGAGGCTTTGATTTTCGCGCCTTCGCGCAGCTACATGGCGAATGTCACGTCAGCTCGGTAAACACGTTAGTTGGAGCTGTGTTTAGCGGAGAAAACTGAGAAAACCGTTTAAAAGTCGTTATTTCCCTGCATTTTCGCGGTTTGCTACTTAAGACAGGTTTCACAATTTCTCGAACAGTGGTCAAGACCGCATTTGAGGCTGTGTGACTCTGCAAATCAAGCGTTTTTGGAGGAATATAGAGCTAAGTGTTTTTTATATTACGGAATCCAGTACCATAGGAGCGGAGAAAACGGACACTAAAACTCTCGAACGTTATGAATATGACGGCGAACAACCTTTGCCGGAGAGGAGAAACACTGGACATCGGACAAACAAACATAAGCAGAAAAGCAAGTAACGTCTAAATGTGATTTGCAAAAATTGTTTAGTTTAATAATAAGACTTAAGCTTAAGCTTAAGTTAAATGTGTTAATTTTACCAGAAGAATTTTCTCCAAGTTTTTGCATTCAGAGCTAAATTTACAACTTTGAATATCCGTGGTTTTGGCAATGAAGCGAAACAACGCTCTGTTTTTGATTTTGCGAAAAATTCCCGTTCTGATTTTATTTGTTTACAAGAACCTTTAGCGACAAGACAAAATGCGATAAATTCTCTGACAGCTAAATGAAATGGCGCGGTAAAAGTTTCTGGTCGCCCGCTCTTGGTAAACAAGGCGGCGTTGCCATTCTTGTCGCTGAAAATACTGATTTCAAATGTTTACAATGGAAAAAAGATTCTTCTGGTAGAATTGTTAGTGTTTTAACTGAACTCGACGACACGAAAATTAATTTGGTTTTATACTTATGCACCCACGAATCCAAGTGAACGTACTTTTATGACACAATTCATGAATATTTTTTCCGAACTCTTTTAAAATTATTGCTGGCGATTTAAACTGCATTGAAAACGTTTCTGATAAGCTTGGAGGAAATCCTACAATTTCCATGGATTTGAAAGATCTGCACAGTGTTCTCTGGCGCAAAAAAACACGGCCGACTGAAAAATACAATGCACATGGTAATAATGCGGATAAAACTATCGGTACACGTTTGGATAATTTTTTTATTGCTCAGGACTTGTATGATTTCTTTTTAAAATGTGAAATTTTGCCTTGTGTTTTTTCCGATCATGATTCTGTTGATTTAAGCCGCAATTTGCATAATGCATTTTCCCGTGGACCAGGACTTTGGAGGCTAAATTTAGAATTTGATATTTGCGATATGATCTCAGAAATTATTAAGAAACATGCATTGTACTGGAAAGCATTTACTTCCATTCAAGCTTTGTAGGATTTTCTTAAAGAATCTATAAAATTAGTTGCTATAGATTTTGGTCGAAGTAAACAACGCATATTAAGTTAAATCGCGATATTAAAAGGCCACGCAACTATAAATTCTTTGATCGAAGCTAAACGGGCTCTTATTGAAGGAGATAGCTCAGCGAAAACCACCATAGAAACGCTTGAAAGAAAAATTCGGGCCATTAATTTATCCCAAATGAGAGGAAGCCAAATTCGTAGCAGAGTCAAATGGCTTGAAGAAGGTGAAAAACTTACCAAATTCACGTGCTCAGAAAAATACTGTTCAATCTATTTATAACTCCGCCGGTGTTGAAGTCTTTTCACAAGATTCCGGCCCATTTCGATTTTTACCGTAATTTGTACTTGCAAGAACCTGTTAATTTAACAGTCCAAACCGAATTTTTGAACAAACTTGTAAACAGATTAAGTGAGAGCGAAATTTTATCCTGCGAAGGATTTTTATCTTTGGCTGAAATTACCCACGCAATGCGTGGACTTTCTTCAGGGAAAACCCCCGGTTCAGACGGATTACCTCAACAATTTTTCGCTAAATTCTGGGATCTTTTAGGCCCTATTCTGTTCGAAATTATAAATTTAGTTTGGAAAATAATTCTCTCAGTGATTCAATGCAAGGAAGCGTGACTAGATTACTTTACAAGAAAGATGATAAGAAAAACCTCAAACAACGGTGACCCCGCCATTTCGCTACTCAATGTTGATTACAAAATTTGTTCAAAAGCTCTTACAAACAGACTTTCAAAATTGTTACCCTCGATTATTTTAAGAAGATCAAACTTGTTCCGTCCCAGGTAGGACGATTTTTGAGAATTTATTTCTCTTGCGTGACACTCTAAAATATTATATAAATATTACCAATGAAACTGGTATCTTGCTGAATATTGATCAAGAGAAAGCCTTTGACAATTGACATGGTAGAAAAACATTGGAAAACTTTTTACCAATGTTTTAAGTCGTTTTGGATTTGGCCCTAATTTCCAGCGGTGGATTTCTACATTATACTGTCAAGCAAATATGAAAATTATAGTTAATGTGTTTTTGACCAAAGAAATTCCACTCGAGTGGGGGGTGAGGCAGGGAGATCCCCGGTCTCCACTTTTGTACATTTTATGCGCAGAAGTATTGGCGACCAGTATAAGAAAGGATGATACTATTGAAGGTTTTCTCATTCCAGAAGCCTGAGGAAAGCGTTTTAAAATTCGCCAATAAGCGGATGACTCCACATGTTTTGTGAAGGACATTTTTTTCTTTAGACAAATTGTTTACCTTTATACTTCACAAATACGAGACAGGTACAGGGACTTAAATTAAACGTGGCAAAGAGTACAGAAGCCATGAGGTGCTCACGTCCGGACACTCCTTATGGCCTCCTTACCACCCTTTCCAAGCTAGTAGATTAAAATTTGAACCTGTGAAAGGTTGTGGGGTGTTTTCACTACCACCCTATCGGCACTACTCATTACTAGGTTTTTAGTTAATGTTAAGACTATTTTCTTTTTCATTAAGACCATACTTTATGGTATATGGGTTTTCGAAATAAAGCAACTTAAATTTTCACAATGGCACCGAGAACTCTTGGGACACTGTAAGGGACATAAGGAATAACATCACAACACAGTTGCAAATTGCCCCCGGGGGGGGGGGGGGGGGGCTGGGACTCTGAGACCCTTAACCTATACTAGACCATTTTAGCTGCATTTTGCAACCCTATTCTAGAATAAACACCGAAAAATCCTACCCTATCCTAGACCTTTTCTAGACTCACTATTTTGCAGAAACTTGTTCACTATCACAGTCTAAGATACCAGGGGTCAGTAAAAATGTCGTACAGCACACCTTACCAATTTTTCCATTTGCCAGTAAACCTCGTCTAGACTAAATTCTTCATGCAACTGATCAGTTTTGTGGAAAATGATACCCTATTCTAGACCAAAAATTTCGGATTACTATACCCTATCCCAGACTAAACTGCTTGAAAACCATACCCTTGACAGCGGCACATACCTATATAGCTCATATATGGGAGTACCCCCTCCCCCCGGGCAAATTGATTTCTCCCGAATGACCAAATAGAAATTTTCTGCTTTGTGGTGTCATCCGATTTATTTGTGAAATACAACAGTCAAAGCTTGTGACTCTATAAATAATTTAGCTACTGGCAACTCATCATTCAATACCAGAAATGACTAAAGTAATCATGTACAAACCAGAAAGGACTTTCAAGTGGACCAAACGACCGGAAATGAACTTTATAAATAATCCCTTATGGACTATAGACTTTCAAGTGACTCATGTAAACCGGAACTGACCTTGTATTATTGTAACCGGAAATGACTAGCTTTATAACGCAGGATTCCTTGTAACCGGAAATGACTAGCCTCTCAGGATAATATTCTAAACTTTAGGGATTTGTTATTGATAAATAAAACATTTTAAAAGGAAAAAAACACTTTTGTTGTGTTTAGCGGAGTAAACGGTTTGCAAAATCGTTTTCCCCTGCTTTTTTTCGCGGTTTGCTACTCAAGAGATGTTTCACATTTCAGAAACAGTGAGCTTTTGTGGAATTTGTGCAGTCTAAATGCACTGTGCAGACGGTAGCGTAATAAGCTTACTGTTTTTGAGAATTGCTAAAATTGAAAAATAGCCTGGTCGTCAATCTTAATTCTAATTATTCTTGTGCTTCCGACCTTTCACCTAGTTAAGCTTATCATCATCGTTTCTGTTCAGAGAGCTCCGCTGTTAGGCTAAGCCTATCTATATATATTAGTTTTATAGTTTACGTTGATTTTTAATTTCAAAACACGTTTCACGCCTGGTCCATGGGCTTTAGGAAAAGCGCATTTTGACTAAATATTGTTTTATTTATCTCAAAGAGAACTTACATTGCTCACATTAAGTGGCCCTGTGTCTTTTATGGTCGTTTCTCTCCATATATTTTGTGGACAAAGCTTTTGAAATAATCCGTTCGATTCAAAAATTGTGCTAGCATTCGTAATAAAGTCTTGGTAACTTTTTTCGAACCCGAGGCTCGGACGGAAACAAATCCGAAGCCAGTCCTGGGGATTTAAATTAGAACTAAACTGGAAATAAATTGGCGTCAGAAACCTAGAAACCAAGCTCTTCGGGGGCTCGCAGGCTTCTTTCATTTGTTGTCTTGTAACCTAAGCGAAAACTGTAAAGTCCGTAATAATTTCCTTTTGAACATGCAGTGATCGTGCGATTTTGACAGTGCTTTTAGCATCGATTAAAGAGCCCAAACGTTTTCAACAAAATGGCGAAGAAAACGAGACAGCAGGCCCAGATGCAAAAGAAGCCCGGCGGATTTTTAATTTAGGGAAGAAACATCTTCCGGTGACATTTTCGTCACAAATCATCGCAGTTTTATTACTGGCAGTCCTAGCAGGGAACTGGACATGGATTATTGCTCTTACCAGCTGAAGACGACTTTGAAAAACAATTGCCACTGTCTTTTCGGCCCAACGATTGGCCAATAGCTCAGATCTCTTAACAACGGCCAAACCTTTTCCCACCTAGTCATTTTAATGACTTAACGGCCAAGCGCTTTTTGCCCGCGCCTCGCATTCGAAAAAAAATGATTCGTTACCATTAGACTTTACGAATGCTGGCGCTATTTCTGAATCGAATGCAGTGTTTTGAAAGCTTTGTCTACAACATATTTGAAGAGAAACGACCAGAAAAGACACGGGACTTCTTAATGTGAGCAATGTAACTTTTTTTTAGATAAATAAAACTTTATTTAGTCGAAATGCATTTTTGCTACAGCCTTTGATGATATTTTGTTAATTATACGTGAACCGAAAAAAAAATGCATGATTTTGAGGTTTAATGTTACTAGTTTCGAGTTCTTCGGGAACGAAAGGCAATGCAATGTCTAACAATTCAAGTAGACGATATTTGTGCTAACGTGTTTCGTCTGGCTTAGATCTAAACTACCTCGCGAGGTGGTATCGTGCTCAGAATATAATGAAGATAATGATCCGCGCCATGCGCCGCCTGATGTGAGCACTTTTCATAGTGAAACATATTTCGTTCATGATCAGACTAAACATGTTTCGCCTCAGTGTGAACACAGCATCAAGTTGTATGGCTTACAAAGAAGGCCATAGAATTAATTAGAAACAGGTAATGCACACCAAGGTCACTTTGTTGCTCAAATTCCCAAAAGGGTGTCGCATATACATTTCTTTTGATACTAATTATAGACTGACAATAAGTTTTTCTTTTTTCCAGATTTGTCAAGAAGAGAGTTAATGAATTTGCCACTGGCGATGTGGCACATATGATGCATTCGGTAAATGCCACCTCTTCATTAAGCTCGCTTACACAGGCGATTTATTGTGCAATTTTGTCGCACTTTTCGATGCAACTTTTATCGGGTGCAAGTTGCATCTTCAAATCGCCTGTGTAAACGAGCGGCGATTTCAGTGCGATTTCGGCGTAATTTGTCGCGCGCTGTCGCAGAGCTTTCGAACATGTTCGAAACATGATGCAACTTGGCGGCGATTTTTGGAAAACACAACAAATCGCAGCAAATATCGCACCCGAATCGCACAGAAATTGCCGTTAGCTTATACTTGTGACAAAAGTTGCATTAGAGAGCGCGACAAATATCGCATCAAAAATCGCAAGTGTAAACCAGCCTCTAGTCAACTTCTTTGCCGCTTCGAACAGATCGAGAACTGGTTTTTCAATAGTAAAAATACTAGTTCACTAATGGGTAACAAAACAACAAAATGAAACCCCGAATTATATAAAATAACAGCGTTTGACCGTAATTTTTTGTTGGTAATTTCCCTTATCACCTGAAGGCGGCGCCATTTCCAGACACTGTTTGACAAAAAAATGCGTGTAATTAATGTCACTTGCCCCACGAAGAAAACGTTGCCTTTTGAGTTTCAAGAAAAGTACTCTTAGTTTTTCAAACATTTTCGCAACTTTTTCAGACACTTATCACGATGTTTCTTTGTATGTTTGAGTCTGTCTTTTGAGCCTTGGTTCTGAAGTTGTTTCGTGTCATAGTAACTTTACAGTTTTAAAAACACTCAGGTTGTAAGATTTTCTCACCTTTTCGATCAATCCGTCGACTTCGGCCTTCGCTGCTCGATGAATAACTTCTTTGTTTCTAAATATTGTATTAAAGTGGAGTTAGTAATTGGAATACAGGACAATGACGGAGGTTTGTTGGGGTTCACTGAATCAACACTTTTAAATTTAACAAAACTCGACTGTGAGTTGTGATTTTAACGATTGTATATTCATTCATGTACATTCCGGAAGTTTTCGATTGGCGCTGTTTAGCAGATTTAGTAGATTTGAACGATATTTGATATTGCTTACAGTGTAGATAATTTTCAATTGCTCTCGAATTTGGGGAATGAATGTCTACCTCTTTAACAGCTTTTAAGTCTTTTAAGGCTGCTTGACCGGGTAAAATGAGAGGAAATCAAATATAAAGACTATCCCTTACCTCTTAATCTTGAGATGTCGACCATGCGCTCACCAAGGTGCAACTACCTCGCCGCATGAAAACTCCTGGGTTGCGTACGCACTTTTCTACCCAAAATTCCTTGTTGGCAAAAATCGAATGGATGTCATCATTACACCGACGCCTACTTGCAGGCATTGTTTTATTACTGTAAGGTAATATGATTGGCTGTGACAGAGCATCTAAATGTTTTCCTATTGTTATGTAACGCACCTGAGCCGCTTCGACGCTAATTGACTCCATTGTTGTAAAGTAAGGTTTAGATGATCGTAATGTATTCATCTTAACTCTCAAGGTGTCTCTCGACTTTTAGTTTTTTATTCGCTGGAATTCTGATTGTACCCCCATAGGTTTGTGCAACTGCATTTGGTTGTGGTGTACGTTCCCATTTTGTCCCATTGGGTTTTTGTATTTTTGTATCAGGCGACACATAGGGCTCTTAAAATAGCCTTGGTAGCATTTTTCAGTTTTCTGTTTCGTAATCTGTTATTAGTTGTTTAACCAAGTGACATTGCTCTGACGGTATGCAATAAACACTCAGGCTCACAGTTCGATCTACACACCCGTCTTGTTGTCGAGTAGCCAATAATATAAATAGGAACAATAATATTCGTTAAGGGTTTATCGTCTGTGTAATGTTGTTGGCACTTGGAATGTAAATTCTGCGATACGTAGGCCATTTTGAATCACAATGCATAATAGCGCGTCCAGGGGGCAAGGGTTTGTCCAAGATGGCGGCTTTTCTGAGCGGGTCTTTCTTTTTTATGCTGTAAGTTCCGGAGGATTTTTAGCTTAGTATGTGCAAGGATGATCAATGTTCCGTTTTCGGCTACAATAATGACAGACGTTACAAAAATAATTTCATCATTAAACCTCATAAGTACGTTTGCTTTTTTGAGGGCAGTAACGAACTTCGATTCTGGAAATGTCGAGAGAGGAAATATTACAACGTCTTGACTAAGCTGTTGAACAGAGTTGACTGTGCATCGGTGAAAAATATCTATCGAATGTGTATCTATACACTTAACACTAATAATTCCGAGAAAAAATAGAAAGTTAGTTGAGCCTGATGTAAGCTATTGAACAGTACTGCCTTGTGATACTATTTATTTTGCTGTACAAGGTGGTTCTAGCTTTTGGTATGGGTAAAAATGTAAAGTGCAGGTATTCTTTAACCAATACCTGCTCACTAATTCAAGTTCATAAAACGCCACTTAACTTTAAGTCAGGACAATTTTAATTAAATTTTTTTGGCTCATATTAAATTTTTGATGGTAACTGAGCTTTGGGTAATAAGTCATTCGTGTATAATACTTTACAATAATTGTACCTGGAGATTTTACGGAAAATTGTCTTTTGTTTCTAAAATAATTTTATTATAATACCCTTCAGATTACTTGAAGCGAAATAAGAAGACACACTGCAAAGCGTGGTAAGTAGTAGATAATCATTAGATTTACACCCCGTAAATGTATTCCCCTGCCTTCCCCTGCATTCCCTGCCTTCCACTCATTATCTATGCTTAATCATGACGTCAACTGCCTATAGAGCGTATGCACTCACGTGGCAAGCAGCTATGCAAATTTATTGGAACAAAAGAAAGTGTTAACATAAGAAAAGCGTTCAAATCCCACAGGATTGTTTTGGTACACCAACATGGCCGCCGTTCTATTGTTTTGGTACACCAATATGGCCGCCGTGACGTCATGTGCATACGCTCTATACCTTGTGTTATTCTGCATACTAATTTGGATTTTAACGGTTTTTAGTGGGCTGGGAAAATGACGTCTCACACCTAACAGCAAAATTATATTTTCACCATGTGACAAAACTAATGTATGATTTTGAAAGAACATGTTGACACGAATTTAAATATGAAAAAAAAAATTTAAAATGATTGTTGATTGAAAAGATATTGCATGTTGAAATTTGCCAAATATCTAAAAATAGTAACAAAATGGCGGGAATTCCAAAATTCAGATCTTTCTATCTTTTAAACAAATTAAGCTTTCTCATCTTAATTTCTCTCAACATGTTAACACTTTCAAAACCAGGTATCAATTTAGTCATAAGATGAAAATAAAATTTTGCTGCTGGTTGTATGACGCCATTTTCCCGCCAAAAACCGTTAAAATAGAGAAACAAAAAACATACGATTATTTGGACTTGCAATGTTTGTTATGTTGCAAAGTTTGAGCTCCATCGGATTAAAAACACAAAAGTAGTTACCTCGTGATCCCTTTTGGCGTGCAGCTGACCCACCGGCATGAATAGGCCATTTCAGAGTAGCCGTTAGCCTCTCTATCAAAGGCTTTCATATGAGAATGAGTTTTCATTCACATGCAAATAAGTTGTATTTGCATATGAAAGGTTTCGCACCTAGCCTCGCTCTGATAGATAGGCTAAAGGCAACTCGGAAATGGCCTATTTTGTTAGGGAGCTTAAGTGTAGCCATAAATAGGGAATTAGGACCTCTGAAACTGCTGGGCAACTGAAGGGCTACCCTTCCTTTCCTTCGATGACTTGGAGAAAAAAAGAGTTTCGCAAAATGAAAGTACATCATCAATAGAAGTACATTTTGTTATAGATTTTCCTTTCTTTCTTTTGTAGACGAAAAAGAAAAGTACCCAGGACCAGGGCAAAAGGATGATCAGCAGACGGCTGTACGTAGAAGCACATCGTGCAACTGTACAGACGGTTCGGGGAAATCGGGAGTTTTTTTGGCTTAGTTTTTGCGGTTATATGTCCGAGGGACAGGGTAAAGTGCGGAAATTGTGGGGTCGGTGTTTGCTGCCGTACTATATAAGCGCTAAATGAGAAAAAAATTACTGGGCAATAAGCTGTTTGAGCTTTCAAACCTTATGTGATAAAAGTAAATTAAAGAGAGAGAAATAAAGAAACCAGCTGCTGATTAAAATCAGTTTTCTTTGTTATTATTGCAATAAATCATCACGCCTCATTTTTCCGACCCACTTCTCCGTCGTTTGAAATCCCGGTAAAACAATTTTCCTCTAACTCTTTATTCGAGTTACATTTCAGTATTAACATAACATCATATTGGTGTAGGTTTTTCGATTGTGTAATAGTAGTAATATAGCGTGCAAATGCAAGTCATATATTCGTATCTTAGCCACATTATAGACTATATCAAAGGAAGTAGATTCCCACATTTTGAGCAAAATAAAACGGACTATTTGTTTTTCGAAATGAAATGAGGTGTTTGCGCAAAACCAGATTTTCACTCCCATATTTATTTCGAAGAAAATCGGTTCATATTTATTAATCCATGCTTCATTCAACTGGGAAATACAAAAATTATTATTGCAATAGAGTAAAAACCAAAGAAGTTATAACTAAAAGTTTGCCGTTGCGAAATTGCATCCAGGTCACAGATGAGCGTAATTTGCATTTCGAGCGAGTCACCTTAAGTAAACGTATTCTAGAATTAACCGAGGATTTAATTTCACTTGTTATAGTTGCTTTCTAAAGCGAATTTTGGCTGTATGCGAAGACAAGTCAAAGACGAAATTAAAGGGTAAAAATACTTTGGAAAATCTCCACTGATTAATTATTCAACTGGAATCAAAATTGATGCTAACCCCAGCTGACGTGAAAAATGGCGGGAAAGTGATAATTGGCGAGTGGGATGTGAGATCGATAAGAGAGATTAACCCGGTCAGAGGCAAGATAGCGGCTGTGTTTTCAAGTTGAGGGAACATCACTCTGATGAAACTTGCTTCTAAAAATCAGCTGATGTCAAAGTAAACAACTTCAGCCTTCGCAGGAAGTTCATTCTGTTGGGCGCAAGATAATTTTTCATGTTCTTTTTTCTTTACGATACAACACAATGCTTTGATTTGATGTGGCATATACGTATGGAAATAGCAATCATCAGGGTAAAACTTGCAAGCGTTTCATCTACATATTAAAATTCGTATCTCAGACATTATGTTAGATGCAAATCTCCAAAGGTTATTTAGAGATATCAATAAAATATCACAATAACTGGTTGGATCTATTGTTTCCAGTATGTAGTGAATGCTTTCCTGTGTTTTCGTTTCCTTTTGGGATATTACTCATATGTTTTTAATTCAGTCTGTCTGTAAAAGTGTATCCTGCAAGCTATATAAGCCTCAACAACAACAACAACAACAACAACAATTTACATAGGGTCCGGTGGAGCTCTATTTGATCGTACAAGACGCTATTTTCTTCGAATCGTCACCGTCTTGAAAGTCAAACTGATTGCGTTACGCAAATATGTACCGCGGGCCAAATTACTCAGGGCGCAATTATTTTCGGAAAGCGACTTTCCGTTTTCTTTTCGCAGCTTCCGAACCCGTAGCAATTTGGCCCGCGGTACATATTTTGTGTAACGCAATCAGTTTAACTTTCAAGACCCTGTGCAATTTATTGATAATAATCAAAACAGAACAATATTGATTGTCCCGCAAATAGCTACAAAGCTAATCTAGGCGGGGCAAGGTAGAAACAATAACACATCTTACAAAAAGAAAACTAAGAAAATTACAAGCAGAAAAAGACACTACCTAAGATATTTCGCCATAGTTAAAAAAAGAACAATTAAATGAGATAATTTATTACACTGATCTATATTTTAAGATTACTACCTGAGGTATTTACACCAAATTATTAAGTAAATTTCGTAAGTAAACTTGTAAACTCCTTCAATTTAGTAGATCTAAGCGGATTTTCAAGCAAGGATGATCGTTACAGTTGGAAAATGAAAATAATTAATTTTCGCTTTCTAAAGCCATGAAACTCATCCATATTCATCTTACTTTTGTTTAAAAATGCATTGTTTTTGATATTTTTTGGCCTTTTTTCTGTTGGGATATTACTCGGATCATATATTTTTAATTCAGTCTGTCTATAAAAGTTTACCCTGCATGCACCGGATATAGAGTTGGAAAACGAAAATAATAAATTTTCACTTTTTAAAGCCATGAAACTGATCCACACTGATCCGTTTTTATACGTTTTGGCCTTGCATCCATACTAAAACAATTAAAAATGGATTAACTGAGATTGAGATTTCAACTTTCGAAAACTTTTTGTAATTAACTTTTTATAGTGGAGAACTCACTTTATAGACAGTGAGTCTGTCAGAAAAGTGTACCCTGCAAGACGTCGCTTGAAATAGACTTTTAAAGTGCCTATAACCCTCAAATACATATTTTCAGAATCAACTCCAGGCACATTGAATAGTTAATTTGCTGAATATTTCTTGTTTTGAACGTCGCATTTTATTGACGGCGGCCATGTTGGTGCACACCCACAAAGGATTTTTAATGAACTTCTTTTGTTATGTGCACCAACATGGCGGCCATGGCCTTTGTCATTTGAGTCCCACAGGATTTCAAAAGCCAAGGAACTCATCCACACTGATCCGTTTCTGTTTCGATATTCAAGCAATGAAATTCAATGGCATTTAGGCCAATTTTTATTCATTAAAATTCTAACTTAATTACTCCGAGGCTTAGCGGAATATAGCAAAAGAAATTCATTATCCCTGAATGTTATCTCCTATGTTTTATTTCCGCCTTTGGAACCAAGCAAGAATGTTAATCTATCAAAATAGGCCTATTAAGAAATTACCTTAGTTATTAGAATTAACTCACATTTATTATTATTATTTGTTTTTTTTGCCAGATTTCTTGTTTTTCCAGTACGAAATTGAAAGTGAATTTTTTATTGAAATTGAAATTAGACTCTAATTTTTCAACAGTGACATGGAGTAGTTACTAATCAGGATCCAAATTTAGCAATTAATTTAAAACATATAAAGTCGATGTCCTTGAAGTACACGCAACACACCGCATGATTCAAGGCCTGGTGTCACTTACCATTGCCTTGTTTCCTTGGACAGGAAGCTTTTCTCCACATTGTCTCTCCACACCCAGGTATATTAACGGGTAACTGTCAACAAGGTACCCAGCAATGAAGTAGCAATATTTCTAGTTGCTTCATACTACATAAACTGGGTCAAGCTGTGGCTGCGTGGGCTGCCTGACTGGCTCATGTGTGACCTTAGCTAGTGTAATGGTTAAGGTATACCTACGGCTGCGTGGGCTGCCTCACTGGCTCATGTGTGACCTTAGCTAGTCAGTAATGGTTAAGATATACCTTAAGGCACATTCCTATATGGAGGGGTAATCGGTGTTAGTCTGTCCCTGTTTATTTTTTACCCTTCTACCCTGTCTGCTTATGATATTGTTGTTTCTTTTGTGTCTGCATGTGGATGCACGAAACCAAAATGTGACCATTCATACTTGCATGGAAGCTTAAATTAAGCAGTACTTTAATATCTATGATACTGTTTATTATTCTGTTCAAGGTGGCTCTAGCTTTTTTTGACTGTGAATGAAACCCTTAAGTGCGATGCTTTATTGGTATAAATTATACTAAATGAAATACTATTTATGAGTCAGATTTCTTATTATTTAATTCAATCTACTAATCATAATAAATTACATCACTGTGTGTTTATTATCTCATAGATGTCTACTGCAAAGCGTGCACTTTTGATAGGCCCACGCTATGCTCCAGATCTTCCCAAGATTTGTCAACTTGACGGTGTCCAAAATGATCTGCGCTTAATGAGAGACATGCTCAGTGGGAACGGGTTCCACCCGGAGAATATTATGGTTTGTGACTTGATTAAATATGATCGATGTTACTGCAGGCTTACAATGATAACAAGAAGCTGTACACAGCTTGAACTTGTGGCGCCTTTAACTCATTGCAGCATTTATTCGCGAGTGTTTTGAGTGCTTTTACGGAGAAACATAAGCTTAAAATTATGTATAGTAAAATTAAAGGCTCCTGCGAGCCAACCCGTGAATACCAAATGCTAAAGGTAACGCGATATTGCAGGGTTTTTTTTTTGCAGATTAAATGTAACGACTTTTGACGAACGCAAAAAAAACCCAGTAATTTTCAATCTGTCCTGGGCAAGAATCGAACTCACGTCCTTCGACCACTAAACTACTTAGGATTTGGCTATTTTTTAGAAAGGTCAAATTTTGTTATTTCAACGTAGCTATGCGGAAAAAGTTTACATCGGAGTGATGGATCGAGCGAGCGAGCTAGTGAGTGAATGAATTTGCCGTCGTCTTCGATAACCTGTTCATTACGCTACACGTATTCACGGGACTACACTACATTCACTACATTCAGTAGCCGGCACTGCATAAATTATAAGCAAACCATATAAGACCAACAAAATATGAATAAATTGTCATTCCTTCAAGAGCAACGGCAAAGGAAATATACCAAATGTAAAGCAATTGGCATTTGGGTGTTACGGGTGGGTGTACTGGCCAGGGAAATTAACTCACCCACCCTCCCACCCTTTTCCGTTCGCAGTGTGCCTCTCGTCATGTCGCCGGATTTCATCCCAAACCTTAATGCGATGCGATGATTTGATGCAGCACGTAATAGTATACTAATTGCAAGTTATATAAAACACAAAACTTGCCGAAACAAAAATCCCACAGGAATAAGCGGCGAACATAACATTAAACGGTCCTATCCATCCATGAACGCCTTGCATCGTCTTGAAAACTTGCAATTCTACGCTGTAGTTCTTTCTTTTGCTTCCCAAGTCAACACACTGAGAGATTTTGCGGTATGTATTTCATGGCTGAGAGCCATATAGTCGTCGTCGACATAAACTAAAATATGCGTGCAGATTTCAGACTGTTAATCGGATATGTTAATTTCAGGTTTGATCAATCTCTGCCCTGTATTTACATGTAGATAAGAAACTGTGATCCATATTGTCGCTTTGCCCAGGTGTCTTAATGCATGTAGGGAGTGACGGATTCAAGGGAGTGGCTCAGGGGAGCTGGCAGCCCCACCCCGCTTATATCACCGAACATTAAGGCCTGAAGCGCCAAAAATTGTTTCAGTTTCAAACGCCTCCTCTATTCACTCAGGTTCCCCCTCCCGCTCTTACGATGTAGTGTGGATCAGCCACTGGTAGATACTAGCTATTGACGGTCTACGAAAATCTGACAAAATGCCAGCAATTTTTTTTATAATAACCCCTTGGATGGACAAGCATTCTATTACTCTTTGCAGCTTTACATTTGCACAGAGTTTTCTTAAAGGAAGTAGTTGCAGGAAGCAACATTTGGAAGGTTACAATTATTATTTTTTTCTTGGGGGGGGGGGGATGGGGGCTCTTAATACTGCTCAGTTAATTTTTAGGGAGGAAGTAGCAAGTGCGATGGCAGGGATCGAAAATGAAGCCCTGTTTATAGAGTCCTAAAGTGGTGACGTCACAAAAACTAAATTTGTGAAATTATGGGATTTGATTAGATATTTGGAAAGAGCATGACGTAAAATGCCCGCTTGCTAAAAATCGGCATCTTATTGCAATTTGGAGGTGAGATATTGGCATCAGTTCGTCATGAACTGAGGCCAAAATTAGAAGGATTTGTAGTGCCAATATCTCAACTCCAAATTGCAATAAGATGCCGATTTTTGGCAAGCGATCATTTTACGTCATGCTCTTTCCGAATATCTAATCAAATCCCATATTCACAAAATTTAGTTTTTGTGACGTCATCACTTTAGGACTCTATTCAGCTCAGTTTAAGGTTGCACTCAAGGAGTTTGACCATGTCATGCATTAGCAGTCAAAACCGACTAGAGTGAATTCATTAAATTGCAAACTTGATTTGAATTGATTACTCGATCATTCCAATAATCTGCTCTTTAAAGAAATACATTGTTAGGACCGTTGCAAATAACAGGAAACCTGTCATATTTCTCACCCGAGCCGAGCACATGAAACTGCAAACTCGAGCCCAATCAAAACACAAGTTTAAGATTGAGGTGTGGTTTGAATTTTTAACTGGCTCGTCGCTTCGACGAGTCAGTTCTTAAAATACCCTCTTTTTCGTTTTTCCCCTGTCGGGTCACCTGCCCCGGGAATCGATTTTGCTGCGGCCAACACCGTACCTAGTTTACTTCCGGTTTTTAGAAATCAGTGATGTCATCGAAACGACAATTTACAATTGAAATATTTACCGTTCTAATTTCGGCGGAATTGTTAAACATTAAATCGCTGTGATTTCAGGATGTGTTCTATTTCTGGTAAAAGGAAAGCGGGTTGAACTTTTCTAACCAAATCAATTGTCAAACAGTTGAGGTTATATCGAATAAATCATTGAACAAACACGTCCCGGCAATTAAGTCACTGCTGAGTAAACAATTCTCAAGCATTACGTCATGGAGTCACGTTCAAATTCCACACATCTCGTATTTCTGTCACGCTATGGTCGGCTGTTGATGATTATTTGATCTATCATGTTGATATTGTTTATTTATTCGAAATCCTATCACCGATTCTCCAGAATGCCTGTGTTTAAACAAACCTGATTCCTTGTAGTAGGTGGTTTCAAGGATTTTAAAGCGAAAAAAAAAATACAAAGTTCAGAGAAAAAGATATAGACCTGAAATTGTAGCCTCAGCGTGGAATGTAAAGCGGACTGTGGAATGTAAATGTGGACTGGACTGTGCATATTAATAGACTCTAGATTGTATATTGTGGATTGCTAATATAAAACTCTAAAATGAAAACCGGGTGGAAAATGAGACCAAACGAGCCAGTTTCGAAGCCCAACGGGCTCCTTGTTCATTCTTCGTCTGAAGAGTGCAATATTGAACTGTGTGATGAAATCACACATTACACATTAATTTTGCAATTATAATGAGTCATATTCAATAATTCACTCGTGGTAGGAATGCTTGACCAGTTTCGACCGTAATAAAAATATAAATTTAAATTAAGTCTTTGTTGTATATTGCAGGAACTAGAGGGTGATATGGCATCCCGTGACAATATCTTACGCAAGTTAGATGAACTATCATCCATGGCAGAGCAGAAGTCTGTGGTGGTCATTTACTTTAGTGGCCATGGATATCAATTAGAACCTGCAGAACAAGACTCAATTAATGACAAGTACTTTGACCAAGGCATACTTCCTGCTGATCTCACCAAGGAAATGGTAAGTTTTCTTTACATGTGCTTATAGATGGTTCACGTGACCTTCAGAACCTGTGGGACTCAAATGACAAAAGCCATGGCGGCCATGTTGGTGCACATAACAAAAGAAGTTCATTAAAATTCTTTTGCAGGTGTGCACCAACATTATGGCCGCCGTAACGTAACGTGAAAACCACCTATACCGTATAATTCTGAAAGTAACATACACCCGAAAGAAGCGAACCTCAGAAGCAACGATCCCACGATAGTAACGACCCCAAATTAAGAAAATTGAATCTATGTAAAAAACAAACGCGGACATCTGTGGAAAGGTCACAGGAGCCCTCCCAATAATTCACTGAAACGGCTCACAATAACAATCTATTAGAGCAATCGCTAAAGAACCCTTTCTAATACATAAAATTTGGAGAAGGATAATAAAGGAAGAGTTGGGGTTTTCTGTTTTACGGTGCCGGTTTTCGTCATTTTTTAGATCTGTTTTTCGGTTTTTGCAATCAAAATTTCCGGTTTTTCAGTTTTGTCATAATCCGTTGCTGTTTTCGTTGTTTTTTTTTTCCCCTTTTAAACATCCGGTTTTAGTTTTTTATGTATAAGGTATAAATAAGCATTTTCAGTTTACAAATAAGCGTGGGGGTTCCTAATGATCGATCTAAGTTTTTTGTTGTTTCACAGACCAGTCAAAGAATTGACAAGTAAACAAATTTAAATTATTACGTCACCCACGGCTCTCAGTGCGTATTTGTGTTACTCTAAGACATGTTATTTAATTCAGCGTTTCAAACCAAATTTTGGTCTCTGTTATACCCCTGAGACCGAGCGCTTTCACGCAGACTACACATTTAAAAACGTTTATCGTGCTGTAGCGTTTACCTAAGTCTCAAAAAATCCATTTGAAGTCCACACATCGGTTTTAATTTTCCATTCTAAGGAATCGAAGAGTAAACAGATTTAAAACGATGAAAACATCTTAGCGTGACATAAATATGCATTGTGTGAAACGAGACAACTGGGTGACGTAATGCACTGGTCATTATTAAGTCTTCAGCATCGCAAATTTGTTGCACGTTTTAAATGTTTATTATATAATAATTCCCCAGGTTGACGAGTATCAAATTTATGATGTGTGTATAACAGGCGAACATTTTAAGCCCCACCTGCTGAAGTTAATAGCAAAAGATTGCCTGGTCAATACCATTTTTGATTGCTGTTTTTCTGGTCGCATGTACCGAGGATTCGGCGTGAAATCAGACGGCGATACTCCAGCTGTGAAACAGGTAACCTCCGCACAAAGGCTTTTCTGCACGCAACCTCGTCCATGCAAGGACCTTCTCCTTTTAAAATGGCGGCGCGGGCGTAGAACACCCTGAAAAAGACTGTCGATATACTCCAAATATCCTGGCATATTTTATCGCGTGAAACATAATGGAATGTCTTCGTTTCGTTTGAACAACGTTTTCAGATTACCAGAAAAGAAATACGGCTACCAATCGTTGGAAATAACCTTTGAAAACGCCATTTCGTCATGTGTCACATGATAAAATACATAACGGTTCTGTAGAATATCGGCAGGTTTGCCTAGGGGTTTCTGCGCACGCTCCGCCAATTTCAAAGTGGAGAAGGCCCTGGGAACGAGGTTGATAAACAACTGTTACAGTACACGCCGAGGGTTGGCCTTCACGCACAAAAAAGGCATAAATGTGAGGGCCCCTTGCGTCCCCGGGATAAAAGTAAATACGCTTTACTCACATAACAAATTCAAATTTAAAAGGACACTGTTTTAGCTAATATATTGTGTTTTCATCATGTGGCCAGGAGCTTGTTTCAAGGATCCCTCCAACCTGCGCGGGTCTCCTTCGCAAAGAAATTCGTACACGCGCCAGTTTTAAGAGTAATATGACAAATTATATATCAATAGAAAGTTTAATAAAAGTTGTCTTCGTTTACAAAAGGCCTGGGGCCTATAAACCGCCAAACGTCCGAGGGTTGTTCAATTGATCTTATCGGGTATTGAATGCCAATGGAAAAGCTAAAAATATTCGAGTCGTGTTTCATAAAGGGTCGCCACGGGTAAAACTATTTTAAATATCAAAATTTACTAAAATGGTTTTATTCGTCTTTATCCCTGGAATGTTTAGGCCAAATTTCACGAAAATCTTTCAAATCTACATAACCTATGAATTCGGTCGTTTGGCGGTTTATCGGCCCTTGGCTGTTTATAAAAGTCAGGTCGCTAAAATTATATTTTTTCAGTTTTATCGAAAACGACATTTATTAACCCTCGGACCTACAAGGGGAGAGGGGTAGATGCCATCCCCCCACCCCCACTCCCCTTAAGGTGTTTCTCGGATTATTTCAAGGACATTTCAAGCAGCACGGGGTCAAGCCCTTTTTTTTTAATAAAAATGCATGTTTTTCACATTTTTTTCGGTGAACAAAAAAATATAAAATGCTACCAAAAGCAGCAAAATGTTTAATTGTATCATATTTTGCAACTCTAGCAAAAAAATATTTGCCATTTCCGCATTATCCCGATAAAGTTGAATTTTTAGTAAAATCCAAGATGGCGGCCATATTGTCGGCCATTCTGGATGACATCACGGACCCCAGGAGCGCTACAACCCATAACGTTTACCTTATCTTATAGAGCACATCATAGGCTATCTATTGGATGTAAAATATTTTGGAAATATTGTGACAACGCAAAACAACAACCCCCTTGTATCACGGTGGGGGTATAAATTTGCTTGTAAGTCCGAGGGTTAAGCTTTCTATTGACATGACAACGCCTAAAAAACAAAATTCAACAAGAATGGGAATTTTGATATTTTGGCCGCCTGTCACGAAATCAAATGCGATGAAATGTAATCCACTTCCATCCTTACAATCCTTCACTATATCTCCAAACAAGCTGCTTCTGTTTTGCTCTCTAGAATCTTTTTATCCAATTAAGTTGTACATTGCATGGCTAGTATTTAGCGATATACCTAATTCAATAAAGGTTGCTTTGGTCATTGACAATTGGGCATTGGGAAGCTATTGTTTGGCGGTCACTCAAGCGAAGCATTGCATTGTGTTCCGTATGCAAATGAAAATTCCCAATTACCAATGACCAACTGCCAAAGCAACCTTTATTGAATTAGGTGTATAACATGGAAGTACTTTTTTTGTCATTTTGGTGGGACAGTGTCTCTTGAAAAAAACAACATGGAACTATTAACAACGCACCTGTAAATGCGTAGAAGACAAGAAACAAGTGTACGGGAGACAATGTGTCTTGATTTTAGCCCAGATATATCCAGCTTTATAATCAAGCCATTTGCCTATTGACAATTTTCCTGGCTATCGTCATGAGTTTACAAATAAAAGGATTTTTTTTTTTTACAACTTAGACTTCGAATTGTACAATGTGAATCGCAAGTCCTTTTCTTCAGAGTTTTGAATTTCGAGCAGTGATTCGATTGTTGCTTCAACTTTTAATATCCTCCACAGCTTTCATTTTCCAAGGAGTACATGCAAGAGTATCGAAAGATATTAAAAGCCAGAAGCCCGATCAAATCGTTTGGAATACAACCAATTGAACCTAACGACGAGGTAATAAATAAGTAATAAATAGATAAATAAATAAGTAAATATCAAATAAATAAATAAATGAAAATGGTCTTTCATATGTTACTAGCCGGTGAATACAGCCTCCTGTCCTAAAGACAAAGTAATACGGACAAAATGTTCATGCAACTTGACGTGCAACAATGCTGAGTTGCAAGTTACAGCCCTGATGTTGCAAGTATTATCACCTAAAGTGCCCGCGCTAACTTTCAACATTCATAACTTCTTTAATATGTATTCAAACGCGATCAAACTTGGTGACCTTTCCTAAAATTTATCTGGCAACAATTTCATATGACAATTGATCACGTGACTTGATGTTTCCATGGCAGCAAGATTTTGGCAGCCATGTTTTTTTGAAATTTGCATATTTTTACCTTTGAATGAAGAAAAACAATATTTATTGGTATAACGTTTATGTTTTAGGTCATTTATCGTTTATTTATTGGTTTTGATTAATTTTGAGTCAATTTGGACGGGTTTTAAGAGGTTTTAAAAAATTCAGAAATCCATGATGGCGGATCCAAGATGGCGGCCTTATAACTAATTAACTAATAACTACGTCATATGACGTCATCGGTCTATTGGACGGACCGCAAAGGAGAGAGCTTTAGACGCACTATGTACTCTCTAGGTTTTATTGTCATAGCCTTAATGTTCTTCAAGTTACGTGGCTCAGGAACTCACAAAAAAGCCCAAGCTGGATAGGGTTAAGGTGAAGTAAAACGGGCAACAAAATTGTGCAACTTGCCGCATAACAATGCTACGTTGCCGGTTGCAGCCCTGATGTTGAGCGTATTACCACCTACGCGCGCAACAGATCTTCATGTTGCAAAAAGTAGACGTCGCTTCTACTTTCTGCAACATGAAACTTTGTTGCGCGCGTGGGTGGTAATACGCGCAAAATCAGGGCTGCAATCTGCCACGCAACATGTTGCGACAAGTTGCACAATGTTGTTGCCGGAATAAGTTCACCTTAACCCTTTAACTCCCAAGAGTGCCAAACATCAAAATTCAAGAAAAATCACAAATTTTATTTTGTAAAATATAGAAAAACAAATGGTACCATTTTTATCATTTTGTTTGTTATTAGTTTATTTGAAGGCGAAGTCGAATAAAATAAAAAAAATAAATAAATAAAAAGTACCGCTGAAGAGGTTTCATTTCAATGGTCACACCATAGGATTTCGTCAACAGACTCAAAAGTTAGAACTACACTATATGTCTCCATAATTGACTCTGGGAGTGAAAGGATTAACGGCCTGTAGCGACGACAAGTGGCTGTAATACTAAGCATTAATGAATTGCCATATAACAAACAGTACTATATATTTCACTGATAAAAAATAACAGGCCATTTCACTGTTGGTGTCATTTTACTACAATTAACAGAATTCATTGCGTTTTTCCCTATGTAAATTTTGTTTTATAATCCCCGGAAGATTCAAATAACAATAGCCCACATTTGCATGAGAAACCAAAACTGTTGTAAAGTGTTAAAAGTTAAAAGCAATCCATCATATTCGTAATTAAAAATTCTTTAACTTTTGAGAATATCATTATTAATATTCAAAACGTTAAGTCTTTACAAGCCTTATGGCTCACAACTGCCAAAGCTTAACCCAGTTTCTATAGCAAGAAGCGACTGAGAGTATTACTTCTCCCTCTGGATGGGATGTTAGTCTATTGTAAGGTTACCCCCTTGAATAGGCCCTTTGCATAACGTCATAACATGACTTGCATAACAATAGTGCCATACAGTCACGGTTCAGTGATCGGAATGTTCATTGCCTATTCATTGTTTTGGAAATCCCACTAGTACTGTTCTCCATGCCATCCAGTCACTCATTGTTTTGACATATTTGTGACGTTTTGCAAAGGGCCTATTATGTCGCTGATACCCATTTTTACACCTGGGTGAAGAGAGACAAGGTGGAGCAAAGTTTCTTGATTATATTCAAAGCTAAGCCTAAGCTCAGGCATTATCCTATATATAATCTTTGTTGTGAAAATTTCTGTTCTCAATTTAACTGCCTATGTATATATTTCAGAAATCGCTGTGAATCGCTTTCCTAACGGGAATAGGTTGGCGATCCAAAGATTATGAGGCAATTAGCTGTCCATATCTCCCTTCCCACACTAAATATATATATATATATATATATATATATATATATATATATATATATATATATATATATATATAAATTCTTAAACTTGATTTGAATGTATTTCAGAGAGCGCTCAACTCTTAGAGGAGCATTGACAATTATAATAAATTGGTTCAAGACTTCAGAGGTAGTTCATCGTTTTATGAACTACCTCTGAAGTCTTGAACCAATTTATTATATATATATATATATATATATATATATATATATATATATATATATATATATAAAGTGTAGAACCAGTAGAACTGGATATTCGTAAAACAGTGCTCAATACATTAATGTAGAGCGAAGTATATGTTTATGGAGGAAAGAAACAAATAAACTACGCTTCCATTCCGACAAGCCTGTTTCGTGGTTGCCCACTCATCAGGGGATCCCCTGATGAGTGGGCAACCACGAAACAGGCTTGTCGGAAAGGAAGCGTAGTTTATTTGTTTCTTTCCTCCATAAACATATATATATATATATATATATATATATATATATATATAGGCTGAATAAAAAGGTTTACACAAACGGTGAACTCTTCAGTAATTTCTGAAGAAGGCCGAAGGCCGAAACGTTAAAACCAGTCAGGACCAGTAAGAAGTTCGCCCCATCGTTTTTTTTTTATTATACTTATCTATATATATATATATATATATATATATATATATATATATATATATATATATATATATATATATATATATATATATATATATATATATACAATCATGTATACAATGTGCCCTCCCGGTTGTTACCATAATGGCTTTATGGAAACTCCTGAACTTGGGCACAGGATGTACGGTTATATATATACAGCAGTTTGCAAAAATTTTGAACCCCCCCAAAAGCGTCTGTGTGTTGATTTAGCAGCCAACGGAAAATGTACACTGTCAAGAAACTCAGCCTCCAAGTCCAATGCCAATGCATCAACATATACGACTACAGAAGTCAGTCCAGGAATTCTGGACCCCATTGCTGAGTTCCAAGGGTTGGACCCCATCAGACCATGACAAATTCATCAGTATTGCAGCTAGTAGCTCCAATGAAAAGGCATTTGAGGGGAAACACCCCGGCACTGGAGTTAGATGTGGCTGTCTGACATCCGTGTTTGTAGACGTTATTAATGAGGCGCAAAAAGAAGGCAAGAGGATATCCTATAATATCCTTAAGAGGTAAACTGATTTGAAGGCAACTGGGTTTGTATTTTGCAGTTATTGTTAACTATTTTTTCTACAAAAAGGACCCACATGAAAACATAGAAAGACAAACAGCATGACAGGAAAGTACAGCTAGTCTTAATAGCGGAGCATTCGCCGGGCCGAAGCCCCTGGTTGCGCAGCTCCATACTCATAGAACCTATGCCCGTCAATTTTCGGTTAACACTCGTGTCCGTCTCTCAAACTGACCTTGGACACCTTATGAGTTTTAACACAACGTAGTATTTTTTATCGTTATACCGTAGTACTGACGTACACGAGAACAGAACCCCATTTATTAGGCAGAGAACCCGGAGAACTGAGAGAACAGAGCTCTGGTTAAGCAAAGAGTAGCGTTTTGGGGTTTAGCATTGATCTACAGTGTTTAAGGCGAAAGTGAATTTTATTGGCCAGATAAAATATTTAACGACACAAATGAAGAAAACAATGAAGAAAAACAGGAAAGTTTCACCATGCATGGCCGACCTTTCGGCTGACATACAAAGATCCGAAAACACGCTAAAGACGAGGTATCAAAAAGACTCAATGAAGAAAGAGAGATTAAACCACTGGGTGGAAGGAGAAATCAACCGTAAAATTAAAGGTCAGTGTTATTCCTCAAAAAGGCGAGTACAAGTTTGGATTTTATGATTTTTCGATTTCATTCGGCGTTTGTTGTTTTTTACAAAGCGGCTTTTGACTTAAAAAAATACTGTAATTAGACAATCTTGCATGCGCTTGTTTACAAAGTTTTTGACTCCATTTGATTCAAGTGTTTTCTTGTAATCGAGATTCTGTTAATTTTATAAAAAAGTCTTGCTTAAATTTCTCTTTTGATTCTAGTTTTGTACTAGCTTGTTGTCAATATAAATTTTAATACACGCAATTTCGCGATCGGATTTTACGAGATAATTTGGACTTTCATTACATTGCTCGGTTTGAATGCTTTTATTTCGCAGTTGTTACCTTCTTTTATATAAATTCCGTAAGTTTTCATTCAAGAAAATATGATTTTTAAATTAGAATAGCTCAGTTTAAGCTTTCGCACTGCTATAAATGAATTACGCTCGACTTTTCTTTTATACAAAAATTTGAAAAGTTTTTAAAGTTAATCTCCAGCTTTGCACGGCTTCGCTGTGGGCAAGAACATTTCTCTATCCTCACCGGAAGCAAAAACAACAGCCGTTTATTCTACCGAGAGACGTAAACTAAAAGAAATGACTTCACTTTCCAAAGTAAGTTCTTTTGTTTATGAATGAAAAAGTTGTGAAGATTACCGAGTTAATTTAGGTTTTGCATGCGTTGTGTCAGTTTTGCTTGACGCGGCGCGTAAAGACATGATTCCTTGTAACAAGTGTATCACGATTTTCTCGGCAAATCGCAGATTTGAAGAAGGAAAAAAAAAAAGTTATTTACCGGCCTTGCATGGTCGGTCCGTATAGGAAAAAAACTGTGCCCTTGGTCTTGAGTACGGCCCTCGGCCTGCGGCCTTGGGCGGTACTCAAAACGTCTATCTGGCACAGTTTTTTCCTATACGGACCTCCTGGTCGGTAAATAACAGATATTCACGATTTTGTGGCCAAAGTTAAATTACAAAAAACATCTTGAAAGGGAAAATCAGAGTTCGCCGTATTACGTTTCCTAAATAAAAAAATAAAACAGGCATGAGCTTTGTACAATATAAAATATATAAGTTAGCCAAGGTTTAGTGCCGAAGCCGACAACCCAAACCACTAACCCAAGAACGAACCCCAACGACGCCCCCACCCCCCCACCTCCCTCTTTATATAATGAGACTAGCATTGGAAGATTCCAATAATCAATTTTCAGAATGAATTTTGCTTTCAATAATGCAGCGTTCCAGGTTAAAAAATAATTTCCGAATGATATGCGGAACGCGCTGAGTATTTTTGACTGTAAATCCGGGTTCAAATTTAGCCTCATAATCTGTGTGAGGTACTCTTTTAAAAGACGTTTGCGCGTGTATATTTGATTAATTTTACAATATTGATTTGATGTCTTCAATAATAGTGTACCTATGGTCAGCAAGAAGCAATCACACCTAGATCACGCAAGTATGTTTTCTTTTTTCTTTCAGTCTCATCAAACGGAAGTTTGCTGAGAGATACTGGTCAAAACAAACGCCGCAGTTTGAAAGCGGGGATATGAACTTGGCGGTGTTTGATTTTGACACAGGTAACAAGGAAAATGATTGATTGACAAACGTTTCTTTGAATCCAATAGGTAAAAGAGTAAAATAAAGTCACAAACAAGACATCCGATCCTTGGATGGGATGGTGGTTGATCGTGGGGTTACCCCAGCATTATGTCGCCGGTTCCCATTTATACACCTGGGTGGACAGAGATAATATCGATCAAAGCTTCTTGTCTAAGGCAAAAAAATGATGAAAAAAATCAGGCCTCGAACCACCGAAATGCGCCACCACCTTAAGGCTAATGTAGTTTAGGGAAAATTAAATTCGAAGCCATTACCGACTAACGGTCTACTCCCATCAGCACACGTGGGGCGCCGCATGTACCTTTTTAGGAGTGATCTTTGCCCTCACCTGCTCAACCTTATAAAGTTTACACAATGTAGTATTCTTTATGGTTATATTACTGACGTGTACACACGAGAACAGAATCCCGTTTATTAGGCAGATAATTGAACTGAGAAAATAGAGCTCAAGTTAAGCAAGGAATAGCGTTTTGGGGTTAAGCACTGTTTAGCAAATTTGCTGCACCTTCGTCCCCAGATCTTTTCGCTTTCAGAATGGCAAGGCGACCATAGAAGCCAAAGGGTATTCTGTCGCGTAAAATATGATAAAATATCTTCATTTCTTTTGAACAACGGTTTCAAATTACCAGAAAACATATCGCAAGGAATCATCTCCCAAAAAACGTTTCATCGTGTGTCACAAAATACTTCACGATTCTTGGAGTAATCCAGCAGCATTGTCCAGCGGTTTCTACGCCCTACCCGCCATTTTGAAAACGGAGAAGGACCTGGGGACGAGGTTTCATCGTGTGTCACGTGACAAAATACTCCACGATTCTTGGAGTAATTCGGTAGCCTTGTCCAGCGGTTTCTACGCCCTACCCGCCATTTTGAAAACGGAGAAGGACCTGGGGACGAGGTTTCATCGTGTGTCACGTGACAAAATACACCACGATTCTTGGAGTAATTCGGTAGCCTTGTCCAGCGGTTTCTACGCCCGCCCCGCCATTTTGAAAGCGGAGAATGCCCGCGAGACGAGGTTGCACTGCTGTGATATAAACTAAAACCTTCTAATTCTATCATTCATAACCCATTTATTTTTTTCGCAGTTAATCAGCCCAAGGCAATCGAGATTTGCCAAGTCTCTAATATGGAAGGGTTTACAAAGGTGGTACTGAATGCCGGCCAATTACATGGTGTTGTTGATGGGGAGTACGATGTCTATGGACCGGATGTTACAGATGACCAAGTTACTCCGGAAGGAATTGACCGTTACTCGTTTGATAGGATTGTTGTCAATCGAGGGGACATTGATATGCTGATGTCACGTGGTGCAGCGTTGTATAAAAGAGATGGGACAACACGCATTGTAAGGACTAAGTAATAATTATCATAATTAATTCTTGTGATGCACAAATATACCTTTTTTCATACCGCCGTTTGGGCATTAGACTGTCCGCCGTGTTAAAAAAACACGTACTTTTACCGTTCCCACAACGTTCTCTTGGCCTCTTAGTAAAAATGGCATCAACTAGTAATAAATCTTGTAAACAGCTTACAATAAGACCAAGAAAGAGCTTTGACGAATTTATTAAGGCAACGAAAAGATACAAATCCAAGTTTTCCTCGTGGCAGACTACGCTCATGATCTCTTGATCTTGGTGATGTGTTATGAAAAGAAACTGCTATCAATGGATGTCAAATGTTACAAATGTCAAGTTTCATGAAATGCGCATACATGTAACAAACAGCTAAAAAGAATTGGGTAACACTTACATGCTAAAAATGCTCAAAACAAGTGGGGACTTTCCAATGGTGCTGTTTATTTTCAGCTGTAGAGGAGCAGCTAAAATCGGCGCGATCGAACGGGCAAAAAGAGGGGAGTTTGGGGAGAGTGTGTGCGTTCTCCTGCCTCGCTCTTTCGCATCTACATCTCTTCGTCCGCACTCTCGCGATAATTTTCTTCTGCGTGCCGCCTATCCATTGCTTCCCACTATATGAACACCTGGGACAGGATAATGCTAGCCTGTCTTCTATTGCCTCTACTAGGCTGTTGGTTGTAAAGCAGTCCTTAGCCTTCGCCACAGTATGTGCACACCTGTTATCGTAAAGGTACCTACTGATTTTGCACTGGAGAAAGAGGACCTGCATCAGATGAATCTGTCAATCGAGAACCAGAACATGTTTGCTATAGAAAAGGAGGAAAAGGATGAAACAGTTACACTGGATGTTCAAATAGTCGAGGGGTATGCTATTGAGTTGTGATTTGTTTTAGAGATGGCACAAAAGTTGCCAGTGACAGATTCCCACCCTCCGCTCTCCTACCTTCCCCCTGTTATCTTGCAAACAAAGTGGCTGAAGATGTCTTTTATTGTGGAATTAGTTTCACTTCAGTGTCCCCTATCTATTTGAATGCCAACTGACCTATCTACACACCTTCCTATTTGCCTACCTTCTACCTGCATTTCTACTTGCCCACCGACCCATCTTCCACCTACCAGATCACCCATATATGGGCCCTTTCCAATGAATATTGTTTATAAATCTATTGTTAGTTCGGTGTCATACTGCATGGGGTAGGTGGGTCGGGGGTAAGTAAGTAGGAAGGTGGTAAGTAGGTAGGTGGGTGGCAGGTGGAACGGTAGGTAAGTCTACCTACCTACTCACCCACCGACCCACCTACCACCTACCTACGTACTTACCCACCGACCCACCTACCACCTACCTACTTACTTACCCACCGACGCACGTACAACCTACCTACTAACTTACCCAGCGATCCTCCTACCCCATGCAGTATGACACCGAACTATCAATAGATTAATAAAAATAATTTCCTTTGGAAGAGGGCCATATATGTGTGATCTGTTCTCTTAGATAATTTTGTCTTACTTTATTCTATTTTTACAGGACAAAATGTTGGCGAGCCTGTCAGAAGGGAAGGATGATTGTCCCTTATCAACGAGTTGGGGACGAACACCTGATGATGAAGAATCTGTCCAAGTATTTTCGTTACAACTTTGCCATAGATCCAAAGTGCTCAAATAAAAACATGCTTGAGAATGTAAGCTTTAAAGTGTTCAAAATAGAAAATGTGCCATCTTGGAAGGGTGAACCCGACAAGAAGATTAAGTTGATAGCTGAAGCAACTAACACACACGATCTGTATGACGGTATGTTATAGTCATATTGTAATATTTTGTACTTAGTATTTTTAAGGCATTTTCTGTGACTGAGAAGCGAATGAGAGTAGAACTTCGCAGTATATAGGTTCTAAATCGGATTCGGATTTTGATCAGTCTGCCTCAAAGATCTAAATAGCGGGTGATCGCTTCTTGTGCTGCATCTTGTTACGACCACCAGCACTATCGGCTTTGTGGAATGAACGATATATTCGTTACTTAATTTCCATGCATGTTATAACGCCAAATACTACCAAATACATTGTAACTAAATTGGCAAAACATTGTAAAGAGCAACATAAAAGCAGTACTGGTTTGGAAAAAACAGCGCGGAATTACCAGAACGGAAGTGCATTACAGTTCATCAAGTTTGATTTCGTGACAGGCGGTCAAGAAATTAAAGTTGCCAGTCTTGTTAAGTTTTGAGGACTTTTATCCGTTATATTGTCCTTTTATTCATTTAGTTGCGATTTCGTCTTCCTTTTTAAAGATAATACAGCGAGCTAGTAATCTTCCCTCCATAATCATGATCAAAGGGCTTTGAGAGCTATCTTGTGAATAAAAAAAAAATTCAAGGTCAATTTTAGTTGTTTTTATGTTTTGCAATTACGTTTCAAGCTTTTGATAATCCTTTACTTGACTTTTCAGTAGCAAAGAAACGGTGAAAACATCTAAGCGCGACAAACATGCATTTGATATGTGAAACGAAGCAATCGGATGACATGATACACTGTGAAACTACCAACAAAGGTTTACAGCCGAGTAAGCGAGCGATGACAGTGATCGAGCGACATTTTGCCCTAAAAGCTACAAAATCCATTCGAAGTCCACAGATCGGTTTAAATTTTCCATATCGAGTTTGTATTTTAAAAAAATTGTGGAGTAAACAGATTTAAAACGACCAAAAACACCACAGCGTGGCACAAATATGCATTGTGTGAAACGAGACTGTCGACAGTGTCGAGACAACTGGATGACGTAATACATTGGGGAATTACAAAAAAGTAATTACATAACAGTGAGTTAGCGAGTGACTAATTTGCACATATGTCCTCGTATACAATATCTCGTTCAACGCTTTGCGAATTCACGAGATAAAACATGTTCTTTTAGCCAGGAAACTATCCCAAACACGATTGCTTTACTTTTTAAATCAGAAGCAAAGGACCGCGAACGAAAATACTGCCGGTGTACGTAGGATCTGTAACAGATCTAGTCAGCCAAAATAGAGTTACAATCAAAGTATAGAGCATACTTTACTTTTTGCATTTCACAGAATTCCGGCCAAATCAAACTCCTCCAACCTTCCGCGCGCACAAAGTTGTATCGGTTAAATCAATGAGTGATAGAAAGAAATATAAAGTGGTAGATGGCTCGGGTGATGCTATGGTGATTCAAGTCACCAACAACGAGAAACAGGCCATTCATGTGTGTGTGGTATCATATCAGGCTGATGGCTCCATTGTGGTCTTACATCCACCGAAAAAAGTGAGTACAGCGAACTATCTCTTACATTTGTAAGTGAATATCTTTGGCAGCTGAAGCTGTCCGCTTTAACATGATAATTAAAAAAATAAGTAACTGAATGAATAGCTGCAATTGGACACCCACGTGAACGCGCGTCAATTAGTATAGGTAATAGAAATACATGCTGCCCAGTTTGGAAATAATTGGATGAAAAAATTCCGAGGACTACCAAAATTGAAAAAGGCCGTAGGCCGAGTCCAGTGTGGACGTACTCGCAAATGTATATCCCAACATGGGTTTTTTTGCAAATGTTTTACCTCTAATACATAGCATGTAACGTGATAAAGTAAATATTCTGGGTTACAGCGCTACTGGGGGTCCTTGACGTCATTAAAAATGACCGCCAACATCGCCGCCATCTTGAATTTTACTAAAAATGCTAATTTGTCGGGATGCGGAAATTGCGAATATTGTTTGCTAGGGTTGTAAAATATGATACATCTTACTGCTTTTGGTAGCATTTTATATGCCCTATCACCGATATAAAAGCGAAAACACACATTTTTATGGATACCTACCATCCGGAAACATAATAGCCGATTGGTACCATCAAATCTGAGTGGTCTAAGCGAAGTTATTTAAATCTAAATCCACAAATCACAAACAACTAAAGTGATACATGGTGATATATAGACACATCCAGTCGACTATTAATTATATTAAGGCCATCAAATTTGTGACGTTTCCTAAACTTTATCTGGCAACAATTTGATATGACATTTTATTGATCACGTGTCTTGATGTTTTCATAGCAACAAGATTTTGACAGCACTGCTTTTTTGCAATTTGCATATTTTTACCTTTGAATGAAGAAAAACAATATTTATTTGTATAAGTTTTACATTTTTACGTCATTTAGCGTTTATTTGTTGATTTCGATAAATTGTGAGTCAATTTGGACGGTTTTTAAGAGGCTGTGATAAATTTCAGAAATCCAAGATGGCGGCCGTATAACTGATTACCTAATAACTATGTCATATGACGTCATTGTTCCATTGTACGGACCGCGAAGGAGACAGGTTTTGACGTACTGCCCTCTAGGTTTCATTGTCATGGCCTTAATATTCTTGAAGTTACAAGGGACAAGGAACTCAAACAAAGCCAAGGCAATTGAAAAACAGATTTCGATTTCACAATGTTTATGGAATTTTAGATAGTTTAAACTACACATCTGTGCCAAATTGTGAAGAGTAAAAGCGTTTTGTTCAAGAGCTATAGGTGAACGAGTGTTAGACATTTTTAGCCATTTTTAGCCATCTTGGTGTCCCACTTAAACACCAACATGGCGGCAAAACCTTCTGCCTTAACCCTATTCAGCCTGGGCTCTTTTTGAGTTTCTGAGCCTGGTGACCCCCACGTGATCAAAAAATTGTCATTGTCAGATAAATTTTAGGAAAAGTCACGAAGTTTGATGGCGTTTGAATACATATTAAAGAAATTATGAATGTTGAAAGTTAGCGCGGGCACTTTGTGTACCCCCCCCCCCCCCCCCCCCCTTCGTAGCTTCAAGAACATTAAAGCTATCACAATGAAACATAGAGGATACATAGTACGTCCAAAACTGTCTCCTTTACGGTCCGCACAATGGAAGGATGACGTCATATGACGTAGTTATTAGGTAATTAGTTATGCAGCCGCCATCTTGGATCCGCCATCTTGGATTTCTGAATTTTTTAAAACCATTTAAAAACCGTCAAAATTCACCCAAAATTAATAAAAACCAATAAATAAACGCTAAAGGACGTGAAAATATAAAAGTTATACCAATAAACATTGTTTTTCTTCATTCAAAGGTATAAATATCCAAATTTCAAAAAACATGGCTGTCAAAATCTTGTTCCCATGGAAACATCAAGCCACGTGATCAAAAAATTGTCATTGTCAGATAAATTTTAGGAAAAGTCACGACGTTTGATGGCGTTTGAATACATATTAAAGAAATTATGAATGTTGAAAGTTAGCGCGGGCACTTTGTGCCCCCCTCCCCCCCCCCCCCCCCCCCCCAGGCCGAATAGGGTTAATTACACCACAAATCTAATCACAAGAGATTGGATTAACTATAAGTTACATTAAATCGACTTATAGGCATCTATAATGCAACAATAACTTTCAACTGGTTCAGTTTTGTTTATTTTAACGGCCTGTCTGAAATGGCATGACGAATTGGTTGACATGTTCAAACACCTTTACAAATCGGAAATAAAAACTGAAACGTTTTGTGAAAGATTTAACACTGGTAACCACGTAACCCCCGGGAGTGGGGCGGAGGACGGTACTCCACGGAATTTTTGGTGGGGGAGCGCCCCCCGGTTCTCCAAATCCTGACCCTATTTCAGACCAAAACATGCTATTTTTTTCCACCCGTTTTCAGACCTGGCCTCTAAAATCCATGCCCGATTTCAGACCGCTTAGGTTAGAACGCCAACAAAAGATTTTTTAAAAATTCAGCTCGAATGATATGTATTTCGGTTATTTCTCTTTCTCTCTTATCCACTTGGAGTTAAAAAAAATACGTTCATCCGCTCTCGTGGTTCCCTTGAAAATCATACCCGACTTCAGACCATAATGGTTGAAAACTATACCAGTTTTCAAATCAAAACGGCTCAAAAACCATACCCTTTGTGACCGCACATACCAATATAGCTTATATAGGGAAGTACCCACCCCTCCGGGCCACGAGCCATGTTAGAAACAGTTTTGCAGGATGCAAAGTTTGATTTTTGAATCATTATGACGTTATGTGCAAACCAATAAATTTAACTTTTACCTAATTTCGTAGGGTCACACTGAAGTCCTAAGACCTGGCGAGTCTATGCAAACTATCAGGAGAGTTCTTGTTCAGCCAGACACTGTCCGTCGCATGTTGGAGCCAGATTTTGAAAAGCAAAGACCCGATGTGTGTACTGATGTGCTGATTTTGTATGTCACTACGCATCAAACCAACTACGAGCCGCTCACACAGACAGCGATTGAGCTTAGTCCACATTTAAGTACAAGAGGACCAGACCTACCAGATGTACGTATTTTATTTAAAGGGCAAGTGCTACGCGTTCATATGATTGGTCGCACTGTAGCAGTTCATCAGCTATATACCCAACACAGTTAATCGAGAGACTGCAGGTTATGAAACCTTGCAGACTTCAATGACAATACAAAGGAGCTACAATTTATTTTGAACTGACCGTGACCGTGCACATCTATTGTTTTTTGATCAGACGCTATCACTGAATAACTTAATAGCACCATTTCTATTGGTCAGTTGCTCGAACAAAAGATCAACATCTATTGTGCTGTGCACGGTCAAGGCCGAAAAACGATAACAAGAAGATCGAACAAAGACAGTTCTCAGGTTTCACAACCTCGATTAACTATGCTTAACTATGCTCCAAATTGGAGCCATTTTGTACAGCATGAAAGTGCATGAATGTGCTGCTCAGCAGCTTTAATTTATTTATCCTTTTATATGTATGCTAATTAGCCTCACTGGCCACATTTCAGAGTTAAAATTCTTTTGAATTTTGCCCACGCTAACGAGGCCAATAAGGCTGATTAACATATAAAATAATAAATAAATCGGCCGCCATATAAAGTACTACAAGAATTTTCTTGATCTTTGAATTGTCACGCTTTAGTTTCAAGTACACAACCTTACAAGTTAAACAATCTTGTGCAGAATAACAAACATTATATCACACAGAAAAGTTTATGTATAATAGCTTTCACTGTAATTGCTAGACAACCATCCACGGACTCAATCGATTTTTTATTTTATTTTAACAAATTGCCTTTGCTTACTTGTTCGCAGGGACTTCGTCTTGATTTTGCGAATAACTTTAGAGAGGCTTTACGACCTCGTGGAAAATACCAATCTGCGCGTGGTGATGAACTCAAGTGGTTGACAATCAGAAGGGATATCAGAGTTCTGTGCAATCAAGATCCAGAAGACCAGAACCCTAAATAATGAAGATTTTCATTCTCGTCCCCAGGGCATTCTCAGCTACCAAAATGGTGGTCATGCGCAGAAACCCCTGGACGAGGCTGTCAAAATACTGCAACAATCGTGAACTCAGGCAACTTAAGGCATGACTCACTGGCTGATTTGGCATAGTTCCATTTGAAAAGGAAGATTTGTTCAATCTTATTGAAAATTGACAGGCAACATTTTCTCGGGAGCCTTAATAATAAAACATATTCTTGAAGTTCGATTTCTAGTCACGTGACCTGTAATTTATCTTCAACGGTTAAAATGTCCAGGGCAAAATAGGGAACATAAAATCAAATTCAAGTAAATATTTTTTTGGTACATATACTTTACATCGTTGGTGCTCGTAATGAATTAGCCTTGTATGCATGTCCAAGCTTAATATTAATGACGTAATCAAGGAAAATAGGTCAAGTGACTTGCAAAATGCTTAGAAACTTCTAATTGAAATTACAGATACCACCATACAAGGCAGAATAATATTGCTTACACCTGATTTAACAATTTAATAACAAATATTTTAAAAATTGTGGCTGAGTAAGTAAAGGTGTTTTGTGGCGTTACTGACACAGCAATGTCACGTGATACCAACAAATACTCTCATATGATTAGTCTAGTCAAGAGTAAATCATGCTAGGTACATAGAGCTATGATGTTAATTTTTTTTATGTAAATTTTTTGCGGGTGGTCGTATTGAGCTTCTGAACACACCCCTTACGTTGCCTGAGAAGTGTTTTGTCACGCGACAATCGATGAAATGGCATTTTCGGAGGATATTCCCAGCCATATGCAGTCGTTTTTGTTTTCTTGTAATCTGAGTCTATTATTCAAACTAATCGAAGACATTTCATCTTGGTTTACATGACAGAGTATTCCCGTCCGTTTAAAGAAGAGTATGGGGCGAATTGTTGGGGTATACTTAAAGCTCGTTAATGCGACCACCGACGCGCCATTTAAATTTGATCCTCTTAACGCCTTGTCGAATTTACAGGATAGGTTATGCAATTGATAAGATGATTACTTAACAATAATTGGTCGAGGTTGAGCATGATAGCGATAATTATCAAGGCCAAAGTTTGTGTTATCGGTCATCGCTTTCTTTGCCATCACATGTTTATTGTTTGCTAGTGGCTATGTGCTTTTGTCACTTTAAAAAATTCATTAGCGTTTTAAGTGGCCGAGTAGACGAGGCAAATTGAAAGCAATAAATTTGACTTTAATGGTAACAGGCGCAAAACTATTTAAATATTCAGTAAGGAGTGATTATAATTAGTAATTGCAATCACATGTTTATTGTTTTTCAGTTCAGTGGCTATGTGCTTTTGTCACTTTTAAAAAACCATAAGCGTTTAAGTGGCCGCATTAACGAGGCAAGTTGAAAGCAATAAATTTGACTTTAATCTTTACAGACTCAAAACATTTTTAGTATTCAATAAGTAGTAATTGCAATTAGAAATTGCAATCGCATGTCCATTGTTAGCTATGTGCTTTTGTCACTTTTAAAAAACATAAGAGTTTTAAGTGGCCGCATTAACGAGGCAAATGAAAGCAATAAATTTGTCGTTAATCTTTACAGATGCAATAAGTTTTTAGTATTCAGTAAGTAGTAATTACTTAAGAGTAACACTCTTTCTCGTGTTTGATATATTACCATGATAAGAGCTGTCTTGAGAAAGCCTCATGCGATATTTGAACATCACATGCACCACTGCACAACGTTTGAAAACGGCAATCAAATGGCTGCAAAATCGCCCTTAATACAGTGTGATGTTATTTTTGTTTTCGTGATTTGCAGTACACAAACCAGCCAAATGAATACAAACCGTAAGTCTTTCGTCGTATTTTATTACCTTTGAATATTAACAATCAACCAAAAAGACAAATTCATGTATGTTATACACTACATTTTACGTTATAACTTATGATGTAGCAATTCCTTTGTAATACGTAACTTACGTTAAGAATATGATATACAAGCCAACACCTTAAGCAAACAAATGATAGTTTCCGCCTATTGTAATAACTATTGTTTTCTATTACACATTTGTATGATATTTTTATGACGAAATGATATATTGGAGTGTAAGCTCTCTTCAATCTGGGACTACCATACTAATATCCAGTTTGGTAACTTTCATCATCAGCTACCAGAAAAACATACAGTCCCTTAATTTACTAACGGCTGTAGCATGCAGTCTTACGTCATATTAAGATCTAGAAAAGTGTCCGTTTATGTGAGAGTAAACCAAGCGATGTGTCTACCAACTAGTCTTAAATGTCAGCGGCTTTCTCGCCCTAGGACTAACCTGCCCCTGTAATGTAATCCCGATAATGTAATCCCGATAAATTTGAATTTTTAATAAAATCCAACATGGCGGCCGTCTTGACGGCCATTTTGGATGACGTCACGGACCCCCAGCAGCGTCACAACCCATAATATTTACTTATCTTGTAGAGCACATCGCGGGCTATCTAGATGTAAAATATTTCCGAAATATTGCAACATCGCATAAACCCAAGGGGGGAGGGTTGCAACAACCCCCTCCCCTCCCCCCCCCCTTGTACCACGGTGGGGGTATACGTTTGCGTGTACGTCCGAGGGTTAAAAAACGACAATCGGTTATACCTGCATGCATCAATAGCAGCCATTCAAAGTGTTAAAGAGAATCGTTTGTTATGGCTACGAGATATGACGTCATTAGTAATTTTGAATAAAAAATGCGTGTTTTTCACTTTTTTATGATGCGATTTTTAGAAAAATTGTTGCATCGCCAGCGCACTGTAAAAATCGCACGTGTAGCCGCCCATGAACATACGACGCGACAACTGAAAACATCACAAAAAGAAGTCGCAAGAGTTGAATCTTTCATGACAAAATCGCGGACACTGTCACTCGTCTAGGCACCCTGTAACTTTTTTCTTGCACATGCGACCCGACTTAAGGTATCTAACCAATAATATACAAGAACTAAAACGAGGCTCGGGGGTAAATTTCAACCCAGTCTCGCGCAGTCTTTGTTGCAACATTTTGTCATCAAAGTTCGTCACGCTAGTAGGTAGCAGCGGGCGCCGGCGACGCGACAAACTGGGGACAAAATGGCGACAGATAAATCAAAATGAGCTGTTACAAATAAAAGTTGTTTTGAATGAGGAAAACATACCAAGAGCCTGCGCCAATGTCGAGGAGTGACTCTTTCTAAGCGAATATGGTAATTTTTGTGTAACGAATTACAAAACAGTGGAGACTCACAGCTTACAGGGTACACTTTTATAGACAGACTGCATTAAAGACATATGAGAAATATCCCAGACGAAAACGAAAACACAGGAAAGCGTGCACATACTGGAAACAAACAGATCCAACGAATTATTGCGATAATTTATTACTGATTTCTCTAAATAACCTTGGGAAATTTGCATGTAACATAATGTCAGAGATACGAATTTTAAAATAGATTTAATGTTTACAAGTTTTACGCTGATTGCCATGCTCTTACGTTTTTGCGCATATAACACATAAAATCAAAGCATTGTGCTGTCTCGTGAAAGAAAAAAAAAACATTCAAAAATATATTTTAAGCAAGAATGATATAAGTTGGAATATGAAAACATTTATTTTTCGCTTTCTAAAGCTATGAAACTCATCCACGCTCATCTATTTTTTTTTGTTTAAAAATGACATGTTGTGATATGTTTTGGCCTTTTTTCTGTTGGGATATTACTCATATATTTTTAATTCAGTCTGTCTATAAAAGTGTACCCTGCAAGCAGTGTCAGTCCCCTTCAATTTTAGCTAGTCGAATTCGAAGAGGACTTTTAATCAAGGATATACACTTGGAAAACGAAAATAATAAATTTTCACTTTTTGAAGCCATGAAACTGATCCACACTGATCCGTTTTGTTTAAAAATGCATTGTTTTTGTTTAAAAAATGCACGGTTTGGCCTTGCATCCATACTAAAACAATTAAAAATGGATTCAAGATCGAGATTTCGACTTTCGAAAACTTTTTAACTTTTTATAGTGGGGCGGTTCAGTTTACTCTGCAAGACGTAAGCTCGAAAAGGACTTTTAAGTATGGATGATGTAAGTTGAAAAATAAAAACAATTATTTTTCGCTTTCAAAAGGCATGGAACACATCCACACCGATCCGTTTTTGTTTAAATATTCAAGCAATGAAATTCAATGGCATTTAGGCCAATTTTTATATATTAAATTTCTAAATTACCTCCGAAGCCGAGGGGAATATAGCAAAAGAAATTCATTATCCCTAAATGTTATCTCCTATGTTTTATTCCCGCCTTCGGAACCAAGTTAGAATTTTAATCTATCAAAATAGGCCTATTAAGAAATAATCTTAGTTGTTCGAATTAACTCACGTTTATTATTAATAAATTATTTTGCCAGATTTCTTGTTTTTCCAGTATGAAATTGAAAGTGAATAATCTCTAATCTTTCAAGAGTGACATGGAGTAGTTACTAATCAGGATCCAAATTTAGCAATTAATTTAAAACATATAAAGTCAATATCCTTCAAGTACATGCAACACACCGCATGATTCAAGGCCTGGTATCACTTATCATTGCTTTGTTTCCTTGGACAAGAAGAGTCTTTTCTCCACTTTGTCTCTTCACACCCAGGTATATTAATGGGTAACTGTCAACAAGGTACCCAACAATTAAGTAGCAATATTTCTGGTTGCTTTATTCACAGAAACTGGGTTAAGCTGTGGCTGCGTGGGCTGCCTGACTGGCTCATGTGTGACCTTAGCTAGTGTAATGGTTAAGGTATACCTACTATACGGCTGCGTGGGCTGCCTGACTGGCACATGTGTGACTTAGCTAGTGTAATGGTTAAGGTATACCTTAAGGCAAATTCCAATATGGAAGGGTAATCGGTGTTAGTCTGTCCCTGTTTATTTTTTACCCTTCTATCCTGTCTGTTTATGATATTGTTCATTCTTTTGTGTCTGCATGTGGATGCACGAAACCAAAACGTGACCATTCATGGAAGCTTAAATTAAGCAGCACTTTAATATCTATGATATTGTTTATTATTCTGTTCAAGGGGGCTCTAATTTCTTTTGACTGTGAATGAAAGCCTTAAGTGCGATGCTTTATGGGTATAAATTATATTGTATGAAATACTATTTATAAGTCAGATTACTTATTATTTAATTCAATCTACTACTCATAATAAATTACATGACTGTATGTTTATTGTCTCATAGATGGCTACTGAAAAGCGTGCACTTTTGATAGGCCCAAGCTATGCTCCAGATCTTGGCAAGTTTAGTCAACTTGACGGTGTACAAAACGATTTGCGCTTAATGAGAGACATGCTCAGTGGGAATGGGTTCCACCCGGAGAATATTATGGTTTGTGACTTGATTAATATGATGTTACTGCATGCTTACAATGATAATAATGTTACTGCAGGCTTACAATGATAATTATGTTACTGCAGGCTTACAATGATAATTATGTTACTGCGGGCTTACAATGATAATTATGTTACTGCAGGCTTACAATGATAATTATGTTACTGCAGGCTTACAATGATAATTATGTTACTGCAGGCTTACAATGATAATTATGTTACTGCAGGCTTACAATGATAATTATGTTACTGCAGGCTTACAATGATAATTATGTTACTACAGGCTTACAATGATAATTATGTTACTGCAGGCTTACAATGATAATTATGTTATTGTGGGATTAGTGCAGATTTCAGACTGTTAATCGGATTGTTAATTTGAGGTTTGATCAATCTCTGCCCTGTATTTACATGTAGATAAGAAACCGTGATCCACATTTCGCTTTGCCCAGGTGTCTAAATTAATGTATGTGGGGAGTGGCGGATTCAGGGGAGTGGCCCAGGCGAGCTGGCACCCCCACCCCAATCTTACCGAACATTAAGGCTTGATTAGGGCCAAAAAATTGTTTCAGTTTCAAACGCCTCCCCTATTCACTTAGGTTCCCCTCCCGCTCTTACGAAGTAGTGTGGATGCCACTGGTAGATACTAACTGGTGACAACAGGAAACTGCTTCGGTCACATGCATATGTAGAACATGTGCACGGAAGTAGTTGCAGGAAGCAACATTTGAAAATTGACCGTAAAAAAATATATATAATTTAAACTAATTATGGTAGTTTTTGCTGCATATTGTAGGAACTAGAGGGTGATATGGCATCCCGTGACAATATCTTACGCACGTTAGATAAACTATCATCCATGGCAGAGCAGAGGTCTGTGGTGGTCATTTACTTTAGTGGCCATGGATATCAATTACAACCTGCAGAACAAGACTTAATTGATGACAAGTACTTTGACCAAGGCATACTTCCTGCTGATCTCACCAAGGAAACGGTAAGTTTTTTTACATGTAATTATACCGTAAAATTCTGAAAGTAACAAACCCCCGAAAGAAGCAAACCCCAGAAGCAACGATCCCACGATAGTAACGATCCCAAATTAGGGAAATTGAATCTATGTAAGAAACGCGGACATCTGCGGAAAGGTCGCAGGAGCTCTCCCAGCAATTCACTCAAACGGCTCACAGAAATAATATATTAGAGCGCTAGCTAAAGAACCCTTTATAATAAATAGAATTTGGAGACTGGTAATAGAGGGGAAAGTTGGGGTTTTCTGTTTTACGGTTTTCGTCATTTTTTACATCAGTTTTTCGGTTTTTGCAATCATAATTTCCTTTATTTCGGTTTTGTTATCTGTTGCTGTTTTTTTCTCCCTTTTTAAACATCCGGTTTTAGGTTTTTATGAATAAGACATAAATAAGCATTTTCAGTTTACAAATAAGCGTGGGAGTTCCCTATGATCGATCTAAGTTTTTTGTTGTTTCACAGACCAGTCAAAGAATTGACAAGTAAACAAATTTAAATTATTACGTCACCCAGCTCCCAGTCTTTTTTTTAATTCAGCGTTTCAAACCAAACTTTGCTTATGTTATACCCCTGAGACCTAGCGCTTTCCCGCAGACTACAAATTTAAAAACGTTTATCGTGCTGTAGCATTTACCTAAGTCTCGAAAAATCCATTTGAAGTCCACACATCGGTTTTAATTTTCCATACTGAGTTTGAAGTCAAAGAATTGAAGATTAACAGATTTAAAACGATGAAAACATCTTAGCGTGACATAAATATGCATTGTGTGAAACGAGAGTATACAGCATCGCAAATTTGTTGCACGTTTTAAATGTTTATTGTATAATAATTCCTCAGGTTGACGAGTATCACATTTATGATGTGTGTATAACAGGCGAACATTTTAAGCCCCACATGCTGAAGTTAATAGAAAAAGGTTGCCTGGTCAATACGATTTTTGATTGTTGTTTTTCTGGTCGCATGTACCGAGGATTCGGCATGGAATCAGACGACGATACTCCAGCTGTGAAACAGGTAACCTCCGCACAAGGTCTTTCCTGCACGCAACCTCGTCCATGCAAGGACCTTCTTCTTTCAAAATGGCAGGGCGGGCGAAGAACACCCTGAAAAAGACTGTCGATATACTCCAAATATCCTGGCATATTTTATCGCGTGAAACCTAATGGAATATCTTCGTTTCGTTTAAACAACGTTTTCAGATTGTCAGAAAAGAAATACGGCTACCAATCGTTGGAAATAAGCTTCGAAAACGCCATTTCGTCATGCGTCACATGACAAAATACATAACGGTTCTTGGAGAATATTGACAGGCTTGCCCAGAGGTTTCTGAGGTTGATATGAACAACTGTTACAGTACATGCCGAGGCAACATGTTGGCCAGTACCAGGGTTGGCCTTCACGAACAAAAAAAGCATAAATGCGAAGGTCCCTTGCGTCCCCGGGATACAAGTAAATACGCTTTACTCGCATAAATTCAAATTTAAAGGAATACTGTTTTGGCTAATATATTGTGTTTTCACCATGTGGCCAGGAGCTTGCTTTAAGTGTCCTCCAACCTGCGCGGGTTTCCTTCGCAAAAAAAAAAAATTAGTACACGCGCCAGTTTTGGGAGTAATATGACAAATTATATATCAATAGAAAACTTAATAAAAGTTGTCTTCGTTTACAAAAGGCCTGGAGTCTATAAACCGGTAAACGACCGACGGTTGTTCAATTGATTTAATCGGGTTTTGAATGTCATGGCAAGACCGAAATAGCTGCACAGCGTTATTCACAAGGGATAAATCTGATTTATTAAAAAGATATCTGTATTTAAATTTGGAGAAGCTAAAAATATTCGAGTCGTGTTTCACAAAGGGTCGCGACAGGAAAAATATTTTAAATATCAAAATTTACCAACATGGTTTTATTCATCTTTATCCCAGGATTGTTTTGGCCAATTTTCATGAAAATCTTTCAAATCTACATAACCTATGAATTCGGTCGTTTGGCGGTTTATCGGCTCCTGGCTGTTTGTAAATTTGTAATAGTCAAGTCGTTAAAATTATATTTTTTTTTATCGAAAACGACAGTTATTAACCCTGGAACCTACAAAGGGGTGGGGTAGATGCCACCCCCTCCCGCCATGATGTTTTCTCGGATTATTTCAAGAGCATTTATTGCGACAACTGGTTGCTATGGCAACAATTTATGACGTCATAAGCAGCATGAGGTCAAGCCATTGTTTAATAAAAATGCGTGTTTTTGGTGGAAAAAAAAAACATATAAAATGCTTCCAATAGAGCATATCACAGGCTATGTATTAGATGTAAATTATTTTAGAAATATTGTAACACCGCAAAACAATACCCCCCCCCCCCCCCCCCCCCCTTAACAACAACAAATATTTTAACAACAACAAATATTTAAACAGGGTCGCCACTTCAGTTATACAACTGTTATCAGTGTAGGCCCTGTAAAGTAAAATACGGTGGGGTAAGTTTCCATTTACGTCTGATGGTTAAGCTTCTATTGACATAACAACGCTAAAAAACATCAAAATTCAACAAGAATGGGAATTTTGATAACTTGACCGCCTGTCATCAAATCAAATTTGATAAAATGTAATCCACTTCCATCCTTGCAATCCTTCACTATATCTCCAAACAACTGCTTCTATTTTGCTCTCTTGTTAACAAATAGATTCCATTTGGCCGTGTGTCTGTTCAGTTATAGATCACAGATGACGTCAAAATGTGTGTCACTGATGTTCTTACCACATTTGGACGTCTTCGATTCTGTGATCTAGAACTGAACAGACACACGGCAAAATGGAATCTATTTGTTTTATACAATGAACAGAAAAGTAAAAAGAGTAAAATTACGAACTTGCCTCGTAGCCGGCGCTCGACTGCTCGAAGATTTGTTCCAGTTTGGGTATTTTTCTAGTCGCCAAGAGCGCTTTTCGTCTTGGTTTCTTCTTTTTCTTGCTCGTAAACAGCTCCTGCTAAACATATTTCGAGGCTTTCACTTGCTCAATCCAGAATAATCTCCAGTCACAAATATTTTCAAAATTGTGCGCCATGTTGGAAAAAACAAAGCAAACAATTTTTCTATGACGTCAGCCGTGCGTCTGCACTCTGATAGATCATAGGCAACGACCAATCACAGAGCGCGTAGTATTCAGATCATTGTATAAAACATTTTTATCCAAATAACTTGTGCATTGCTAGTATTTATCGATATAACATGGACATACTGAAGATAAGCGAAATTTTGTCATTTCGGTGGGACAATGTCCCTTGAAGAAACGATGTGGAACTATTAACAACGCACCTGTAAATGCGTAGAAGACAAAACACAAGTGTACGGGAGACAATGTGTCTTGATTTTAGCCAGATACAGCTTCATAATCTAGCCATTTGTCAGTGGATAATTATCCTGGCTATCGTCATGAGTTTAGTAATAAAAGTTTTTTATAACTTATTTTCCACATGGCTCGGTTTCCTTTGTTCTCGCTGGGGATTATATCGAATATTCCCCGCCAATAATAAACTGTCTGAAAAGCTGGTGGCGGCTTTTGATTGTATCAGGGGAGTGCGGGGCTGAGTTATTCCCCTCTAGTTATTCTCCTCCAGTTATTCCCCTCGTAATAGAATAACATAAACGGGAAGACAAAAAAGGGCATAACAAGGAAAACACTCTAGCATCGGTCAATATTTTTTGTTTACATAAAAAGACAACTTCATCAATCTTATTCCTGCGTAATTAACTTGCCGGTCGCGACCAAAAAGCGAAATGTTAATAACATTATTCGATGGTATCGTACCTCGATTCAGGTTTGGGGTATTCAGTATTGTATGACGCCTCGTTTTACGCTTGAACCTGAATATGTTTCCGCCGGTTTCCCTTGGAAAACACACCGCAACCACTCCATTGTGCTTCGAAAGATGAAGGCGAGCAGTTGGGCTATGGCGAGACCACGAGTACTGTTCATACATTTTCTTCTCTCTCTCCCACCTTCTACTCATAACGAAGCAACGTGCTCAATGCAAATTTGGCAAAAGCAAAACATGTTTACCGTCTCGCTTCGTAATGTGCCGTGATCCCAATGCGGCCTTGCGGAATCATGCTTTTTTGCATTTGAATTAAACGGAATGTTATTCTCCGAAAAATTTAATAGTTTCTTTGTTTTAGAAAACCTCACCAATGTGTAAAATAAGCATTTGATATCCCCTCGTTTCAGGCCGATAACCCTTAGTTAGACTTTCGAATTGTATAATGTGAATCGCAAATCCTTTTCTTCAAAGCTTTCAATTTAGAGCAGTGATTCGAGTGTTGCTTCTGCTTTTAATATCCTCCACAGCTTTCATTTTCCAAGGAGTACATGCAAGAGTATCGCAAGATATTAAAAGCCAGAAGCCCGATCAAACCGTCTGAAAAACAACCAATGGAACATGACGACCAGGTAATAAATAAATTAGTGAATAAATAAATAATAAATAAATAAATAAAAATGGTCCTTCATATGTCACTAGCCGGTGAATACAGCCGCCTGTGCTAAACACAAAGTAATACGGGCAAAATGTTCATGCAACTTGAAGTGCAACAATGTTGCTTTGCAAGTTGAAGCCCTGATGTTGCAAGTGTTTTCACGGTACAAGCTGCACAATAGGCCATTTCCAAGTTGCCTTTGGCCTCTCTATCAAAGCGAAGCTAGGTGCGAAACCTTTCATATGAAAATGAGTTTTATTCACATGCAAATAAGTTTTATTTGCATGTGAATGAAAACTCATTTTCATATGAAAGGTTGTGCACCTAGCCTCGCTTTGATAGAGAGGCTAAAGGCAACTCGGAAATGGCCTATTTCCTGGCCCGTATTACTTCACCTTAACCCGATTCAGTCTGGGAGGAGGGAGGGACCGGAGGTGGGGGGGTTGGGGGGGGGGGGGGTTGCACAAAGTGCCCGCGCTAACTTTCAACTTTCATAACTTCTTTAATATGTATTCAAACGCCATCAAACTTTGTGACCTTTTCTAAATTTTACCTGGCAACAACTTCATATGACAATTTATTGATCACGTGATTTGATGTTTCCATGGCAACAAGATTTTGACAGCCATGTTTTTTTTTAAATTTGCATATTTGTACCTTTGAATGAAGAAAAACAATGTTTATTGGTATAACTTTTATTTTGTTACGTCATTTAGCGTTATTTATTGGTTTTGTTTAATTTTGAGTCAATTTGGACGGTTTTTAAGAGGTTATGAAAAATTTCAGAAATCCAAGATGGCGGATCCAAAATGGCGGCCGTATAACTAATTACCTAATAACTACGTGATATGACGTAATCGTTACATTGTGCGGACCGCAAGGTAAACAGTTTTGGACGTACTATATTCAACAAAGCGGCACCCCCTTACCAAGAAGCGTTACGCAAGAGTGGATACACACATAGACTCGAGTGCAAACCTTCACAGCAAACACCAGCAACACCGAAGCACAATCGCCACGAAATATCATATGGTTCAATAAACCGTTCAACAAAAACGTTAGAAGTAACATAGGTAGAGCGTTCTTAAACCTTATCGATAAATGTTTCACAGCTGATCATAAAATAAAGAAAATATTCAATAGAAACACACTCAAACTAAGTTACAGCTGTATGCCATATCGAAGCAGATTATAGACGGAAACAACAAAGTAATCCTAAAGAAAGCCGCTGAACCGGAACAAGACAAAACAACAAACACGGGCAATTGCAGAAAGAAAGACTTGAGGTAAAATGCTTGACTAAAGAGATTGTTAATCAAGGAAACGACAGAAACATATGTAGGGCTGACAGCGACTGAATTTAAGACCAGATGGAGAAACCATAAAATGTCATTCAAGCATGAAAAACGGAACTCAGCAAACACTTGTGGCAATTAAAGAGCACACAAGGGGACTATGCAGTCAGGTAGAAAACCCTCGCCAGAGCGCAGCCATACACAAACCTCTTGAAGAGGTGCAATTTATGCTATACAGAGAAACACTTTATAATAACTAAGCCAAATTGGACAACCCTAAATAAGCGTAATGAACTTATATCAACATGCACGCATCAACGGAAGTACATCCCGAAGTACAATTAAGAACTTATTACGAGAACTGTCAAGCGCGCGCATACGTTTTTCAGTTTTTCAACGGTTTTTTTAACGGTCTATTTTAAAGATTTATTTTGACGGTTTATTTAAACGCAATCATATTGTCGTAGAGCTTACTGATGCTTCTGTGTATATAGAGATTAACTGATGAGTGGACCAACATCATGTCGCTCTACGAAACTGATTCAGTTGTATTAAAATCTATATATGCTCACAAATTGAGTTGTTCGTATATTGATTTAATTGGCTTCTTCATTGTAGAGCACTTTGTTGGTTTAACAGGTGAACATCACCAACATATATATAACGTATGAGGGTTGATTTATTAACAGCCAATAGAGTATGAACACTGTCAAGAAACTCAGCCTCCAAGTCCGATGCATCAACATATACGACTACAGAAGTCAGTCCAGGAATTCTGGACCCCATTGCTGAGTTCCCAGGGTTGGACTCCATCAGACCATGACAAATTCATCAGTATTGCAGCTTGTAGCTCCAATGAACTGGCATGGGAGGGGAAACACCACGGCACTGGAGTTAGATGTGGCTGTCTAACATCCGCTTTGGTAGACGTTATTTATGAGGCGCAAAAAGAAGGCAAAAGGATATCCTATAATATCCTTAAGAGGTAAACAAATTTGAAGGCAGCTGGGTTGTATTATGCAGTGATTTTTAACTATTTTTCTAAGAAAAGGATCCGCATTAAAATATGGAAAAACGAACAGCATGACAGGAAAGTACAGCTAAACTTATAACAGTGTTTGTTTGACTGTGCTTTAAAAAGGTTTCAAGCCTAGGTCACACTAGCCTGCGAATACAGCCGCCTCTCATCGCTCCCAGCCGCTACGGGCGTTCGCGCGAGAGAGCGTCTGCGATTTACCCTGAGAAATGCCATACTGATGACGTAAATCTGTCCCAATCCAGACGGGAGAGCTGATTGGTCAACTTGATAATTTTAAATGATTATGCTTTAAATTATGCAGTGTTGTGTCTCAAAATCACAACTGAACAAATATGGTCGCCAGTTGCGAGGATCAATCTTGTCTGTCGTTAGGAAAATGTTCGACTCTGTGTTCAATCTATTTGTCTTATATTAATGTTTTGACGTTACAAGCAAGTCAGTTTCTGGCTCTTTAAAGTTTTATCTGCGGTGAAGAGGTTTTTCTGGATATGGCAAGTCACTTGATGCTTCAAACGGCGCCACTCGTGCACGTATGGATAAATGAACATTTATCAGTGATGCATGGGAAGAAGAGGAATCCCGTAATTATCGTAATCAGTTTGCTTTTAGTGGAAAGACTACCCTTAGACTCACGGCACTATAATGGCCGGGGACAAAAATGGTAATTTCTTTTGCCAATATTTTCACGGCAAAGATGTAAAACGGAAATAATTAAGGCGTTGCACTAAGAAATAAAAGCGCGCAAGGAAATGTTATCCCTTGTAACACAATACAACCATGTGTGCCCACATTCTCATAGACAAATAAATCACAACCTTTGCTAGACGGATCTATTTCAATAATCTTATTTCATACAAAAGGGGTAAAGGCCCTGTCACACTATTGCGTATTAAAGAAACGTATGAGTTGCGTATGAAAATTCATAAAATAATTTTCATACGCACAAAATTCCCTTGAAAATACAGCGTATGACCAGCGTACTTGACCTATGAGTAACGTACCTTCAGCGCAACTCTCGCGTATTCAGCGTATGCCTAGCGTATGCTTAGCGTATAAACCATACGTCCGAATACGCACAAAATTTTTAAGCATGCTTAAAACTTTTGTGCGTATTCGGACGTATGCCAGTGTATGCCACCGTATGCGACCATGCTTGAAACGTATACAACCTATGCCTAACGAACCCCTAGCGTGTGTCAGCGTATACCAGCGTATGAGTGATATTTTTTCATACGCTGGCATACGCTAGTACGATACGCAATAGTGTGACAGGGCCATAAAAGACATACTGATCAGAGCTAAACTGTAAAAATCAAGCCAACTAAAAACGAGTGAACAAAGGTCATACTCGTCAGGCACTAGTAGCATTTGTGATAGGTCTGTCAAAACCTTTCATTTCATTTGGTTTCACTGCATGTATTATTATAATTATTCGAGTTTAGCGACGGGGGATTCACGTCATCAGTATGGAATTTCTCAAAGTAAATCGCAGACGCTTTCTCGAGCGAACGTCACCCTAGCGGCTGGGAGCGATGAGAGGCGGCTGTATTCGCAGGCTAAGGTCACACTGTCCAGTACTAAACCTAGTTTTCATCATGGTCATAACGTAACGTAATGTAATGTAATATTTAAGATGATGTGGCCAAACTTAAATTACAAAAGCATCTTGAAAAGCATCTTGCGTAACGCAATATTGCGGTAAGCTTATGTTTTCACACTAACAAGGTTCGATTTTTTTTTAAATTAAACGTAAGGATTTTTGACGAACGCAAAAAAAAAAGTTAATAATATCACACGGTCCTATCCATCCATGAACGCCATGCATTGTTTTGAAAACGTGTATGCTGTAACACTTGCTTCTGCTTGTAAAGTCAACACACGGGTATATTTGCTGCCATCTTGAAATCGAGAGCGAGATCACGAGGTCGCGTGTCAGCCAATCAGACCAGTGAAACTAAAATATGCGTGCATAAATTTGCATGCGCTTATGTGACACGAAAAACAAAAACAACTCAGAGACGAATATACAACTCATCGGCTACGCCACGGGTTAAAAGATCATACTGGGGGCAAAACTGTTTCATGCATGTTCAACCTTAAATTTAGCCTCATAACATGTATGAAGTAGTTTATTAAAAGACTTCATTTAATTAACTTTACAATATTGATTTAATGTCTTCAATGATAGTGGACCTATGGTCAGCTAGAAAAAATCATACCTAAATCACGCCAAGTCTATTTTCTTTTTTTCTTTCAGCCTCATCAAACGGAAATTTGCTGAGAGAAGGTGGTCGCAACAAACGCCGCAGTTTGAAAGCGGGGATATGAACTTGGTGGTGTTTGATTTTGACACAGGTAAGATGGCAAATAATTGATTGACAAACGCTTCTTTGAATCCAATAGGTAAAGGAGCAAGGGAAAGTCACAAACAAGCCACAAGAGGTTGACACGGCTACATCTCAGTAGCATGAAGTAACAAGGAGTGTTGCTAATCCTCTTTGGATGGGATGGTAGTCCATCGTGTTGTCACCCCAGTATTATGTCGACGGTACCCATTTATACACCTGGGTGGATAGCGATAATGTCGAGCAAAGCTTCTTTCCAAAGAAACAACATGGTGACAGACACCACCGACCTGCGCCGCAATCTTAAAGCTAATGTTATTAAGGCAAAAGTTAAACTCGAAGTCATTGCCGACGAGCGGTCTACTCCCATCAGCACACGTGGGGCGCCCGATGTACCTTTCCAGGAGTGATCTTTGCCCTCGCCTCTTCAACCTTATATGTAGTATTCTTTATGGTTATATTACTGACTTACACGAGAACAGAACGTGCACGAGAACAGAACCCCGTTTATAAAGCAGAGTACTGAGAGAATAGAGCTCTTGTTAAGCAAAGAAAAGCGTTTTACGGTTTAGCACTGTTTAGCAAATTTGTTGCACCTTCGTCCCCAGGTCCTTCTCCGCTTTTAAATGGCAGGGCGACCGTAAAAGCCTTTAGGGTATTCCGTCATGTAAAACATGATGAAATGTCTTCAGTTCTTTTGAACAACAGTTTCAGATTGCCAGAAAAGAAACATGGCTTCCAATCGCTGGAAATAATCTCAAAAAAAAAACGTTTCATCGTGTGTCATGTGACAAAACACCTCACAATTGTTGGAGTAATTCGGCAGCCTTGTCCAGTGGATTCTACGCCATCCCCGCTATTTTGAAAGAGGAGGATGCCCTCGAGACGAGCCTTTTGGGTATTCTATCGGGTAAATACAATGAAATGTCTTCATGTCTTTAGAAAAACGGTTACAGAATGCAAGAAAGCAAACACGGCTTCCAATCACTGGAAATAATCTCCGTAAAAAAATTTTATCATGTGTCAGATGACAAAATACTCCACGGTTCTTGGAGTAATCAAGCAACATTGTTCAGTGCCATACCCGCCATTTTGAAAACGGAGAAAGACCTGGGGACGATGTTTCATCGTGTGTCACGTGACAAAATACTCCACGATTCTTGGAGTAATTCGGTAGCCTTGTCCAGCGGTTTCTTCGCCCTACCCGCCATTTTGAAAGCGGAGAAGGACCTGGGGACTAGGTTTTATCGTGTGTCACGTGACAAAATACTCCACGATTCTTGGAGTAATTCGGTAGCCTTGTCCAGCGGTTCTACGCCCGCCCAGCCATTTTGAAAACGGGGACGAGGTTGCATTGCTGTGATACAAACTAAAAACTTATAATTCTATCATTCATAACCCATATATTTTTTACAGTAAATCAGCCCAAGGCAATCGAGATTTGCGAAGTCAAAAATGTGGATGGGTTTACAAAGGTGGTACTGAATGCCGGCCAATTACATGGTGTTGTTGATGGGGAGTACGATGTCTATGGACCGGATGTTACAGATGACCAAGTTACACCGGAAGGAATTGACCGTTATTCGCTTGAAAGGATTGTTGTCAATCAAGGGGACGTTCATATGCTGAAGTCATATGGTGCAGCGTTGTTTAAAAGAGATGGAACAACAAGCATTGTAAGGACTAAGTAATAATTATCATAATTAATGCTTGTGATGCACAAATACACCTTTTTCATACCGGGTGGGTCTGGGCATTGGAGGCATACACCCGCCATGTTATAAAAAAAAAAACGTCGGGACGCATTTTTAACGTCCCCACAGCGTTTGCTTGGCCTTTGGGTAAAAATGGCGTAAACCAGTAATAAATCTTATAAACAGCTCACAGGAAAGTGCTTAGACGAATTTATCAAGGCAAAAAAAAGATACAAACCCAAGTGTTCTTCGTTGTACATTACGCTTACAATCTCTTTGTGACATTGAGCAATCCTGAATGTTGTCTCTCCTAGACTATTGGTTGTAAAGCAGTCCTTAGCCTTCGCCACAGTATGTGCACACCAGTTATCGTAAAGTTACCTACTGATTTTCCACTGGAGAAAGAGGACCTACATCAGATGTATCTGTCAATCGAGAACCAGAGCATGTTTGTTATAGAAAAGGAGGAAAAGCCTGAAAGTGTTACACTGGATATTCAAATAGTCGAAGGGTATGCTATTGAGTTGTGATTTGTTTTAGAGGTGGCGCAAAAGATGCCAGTGACAGATTCCCACCCTCCGCTCTCCCACCTTCCCCCTGTTATTTTGCAAACAAGGTGGCTGAAGATGTCTTTTATTATGAACTATTTTCACTCCAGTGTCCCCTTTCTATTTGAACGCCAACTGACCTATCTACGCACCTACCTACTTGTCTACCTTCTACCTGTCTATCTACTTACCCACCGACCCATCTTTCAGATACCAGATTACCCATATATGGCCATTTTCCAATGAAAATTGTTTAATCTATTCTTAGTTCGGTGTCATACTGCATGGGGTAGGTGGGTCGGTGGGCAAGTAAGTAGGGAGGTCGTAAGTAGGTAGGTGGGTGGCAGGTGGAACGGTAGGTAAGTAAGTCTCCTACCCTAATCACTCATCGACCCACCTACCACCTACCTACTTACTTACCCACCGACCCACCTACCGCCTACCTACTTACTTACCCATCGACCCACCTACCACCTACCTACTTACTTACCCACCGACCTACCTACCACCTACCTACTCACTCATCGACCCACCTACCTACTTACTTACCCACTGACCCACCTACCTACTTACTTACCCACCGACCCACCAACCACCTACCTACTTACTTACCCATCGACCCTCCTTCCCCATGCCACCGAACTAACAATAGATTAATAAAAATAATTTCCCTTGGAAGGGGCCCATCTGTTCTCTTAGATTATTTTCTCTTGTTTTGTTCTAATTTTACAGGAAAAAATGTTGGCGTGCCTGTCAGAAGGGAAGGATGATTGTCCCTTATCAACGAGTTGGGGACGAACATCTGATGATGAAGAATCTATCCAAGTATTTTCGTTACACGTTTGCCATACAGCCAAAGTGCTCAAATAAAAACATGCTTGAGAATGTAAGCTTTAAAGTGTTCAAAATAGAAAATGTGCCATCTTGGAAGGGTGCACCCGACAAGAAGACCGAGTTGATAGCTAAAGCAACCAACACACACGATCTGTATGGCGGTATGTTATAGTTATATTGTAATATTTTGTACTTAGTATTTTTAAGGCATTTTCTGTGACTGAAAAGCAAAGGAGAGTGAAGCTTCGCAGTATGTAGGTTCTAAATTGGAATCGGATTTTGATCAGTCTGTCTGAAAGATCCAAATAGCGGACGATTGCTTCTAGTGCTGCAAACTTGTTACGACCACCAGCACTATCGGCTTTGTGAAATGAACGATACATTCGTTACTTAATTTCCATGCATGTTATATCGCCAAATACTACCAAATATATTGTAACTAAATTGGCAAAAAAAGATTGTAAAGAGCAACATAAAAGCAGTACTGGTTTGGAGAAAACAGTGCGGAATTATAAGAAAGGAAGTGGATCACAGTTCATCAAAGTTGATTTCGTGACAGGCGGTCGAGAAATCAAAATTACCAGTCTTTTTGAATTTATTTCATTTATTTGCGTTCATCACTTTTTAAATTTTGTCTTCCTATTTGAAGATAATACAGCGAGCTAGCAATCTTCCCTCCATAATCATGATCAAAGGGGTTTGAGAACTATCTCGTGGATTAAAAAGCAACTTAAGGTCAATTTTGGTTGTTTTGATGTTTTGTTATTACGTTCCAAGCTTTTGATAATCCTTAACCTGACTTTTTGCACCAAAACAGTGAAAACATCTAAGCGTGACAAGCATGCCTTTAATATGTGAAACGAAGCAATCGGATGACATGATACACTGTGAAATTACCAACAAAGGGTTACAGCCGAGAAAGCGAGCGATGATAGTGATCGAGTAACATTTTCCCCTAAAGCTACAAAATCCAATCGAAGTCCACAGATCGGTTTAAATTTTCCATATCGAGTTTGAATTTAAAAAAAATGTTGAGTAAACAGATTTAAAACGACCAAAACATCTCAGTGTTACATAAATACGCATTGTGTGAAACGAGAATGTCGACAGTGTCGAGACAACAGAATGACGTAATACACTGGGGAATTACAAAAAATAATTACATCACAGTAAGTCATCGAGTGACTTATTTGCACATATGTCCTCGTATACAATATCTCGTTCAACCTTTTGCGAATTCACGAGCTAAAATCGTGTTCTTTCAGCCAGGAAACTATCCCAAACATGATTGCTTTACTTTTTTCAAATAAGAAGCAAAGGACCGCGAACGAAAATACTGCCGGTGTACGTAGGATCTGTAACAGATCTAGTCAGCCAAAATAGAGTTAGAGTAAAAGTATAGAGCATACTTTACTTTTTGCATTTCACAGAATTCCGACCAAATCAAACTCCTCCAACCTTCCGCGCGCACAAAGTTGAACTGGTTAAATCGATGAGCATGAGCGATAACCAGAAATATAAAGTTGTAGATGGCTCGGGTGATGCTATGGTGATTCAAGTCACCAACAACGAGAAACAGGCCATTCACGTGTGTGTGGTATCATATCAGGCTGATGGCTCCATTGTGGCATTACATCCACCGAAAAACGTGAGTACAGTGAACTATCTCTTAGGTGAACACAATTGGCAGCTGAAGCTGTCCTGTTTAACCTGATCATTAAATAAACAAGTAAGTAAGTAAATAAATAAATAAATAGCTGTAATTGGACACCAACGTGAACGCGCGCCAATTAGTATAGGTAATAGAAATACATGCTGTCCACTTTGGAATTGATCGGATGCAAAAATTCCGAGGACTGCCGAAATTGGAGGAGGCCTTAGGCCGAGTCCAATGTGGAAATATATGCAAACGTATACCCCAACCGTGGGTTTTTGCAGTGTTACAATATTTTGCAAATATTTTACATCTAGTAGATAGCCTGTGAAGCCTCTACAAGATAAGGTAAATGTTATGGGTTAGAGCGCTGCTGGGGGTCCGTGACGTCATTCAAAATGGCCGCCAACATGGCTACCATCTTCAAATTTATCGGGATGCGGAAATTACAAATATTTTTTGCTAGAGTTGTAAAATATGATAAATTTTGCTGCTTTTTAATTGTCTTTTTACCGAAAAAAAAATCGAAAACACACCTTTTTATGGATACCTACGATCCGAAAACATAACAGCCGATCGGTACCATCACCTCTGAGTGGTCTAAGCGGAATAATTTGGATCTAAATCCACCAATCACAAACAACTACATTGAAACATAGTGATACATAGACACACCCAGTCGACTACGTTGTCGATCGTTTTCGATCGTTTGCGCGTGCGTCAAGCCTGCATATTCTTGGTTTGCACCTAAATCATATCAAAATTCAGAAGTATTGAAAAATAAATTTCGATTTCACAATGTTTATGGAATTGTCAGCCTTAATTACACCACAAATCTAATCACAAAAGATTGGATTCACTACTAAGTTACATTAAGTCGGCTTATAAGTATCTATAATGCCTGGTTCAATTATGTTTATTTTAACGGCTTATATGAAATAACGTGACGAATTCCATGGCACGTTTAAAACCTTTACAAATCGGAAGCAAAACCTGAAACTTTTTGTGAAAGGTTGTAAGACTAGTATTCAAGTACCATGTTAGAAACAGGCAGTTTGCAGGATGTAAAGCTTTGTTTTTTTTTAATCTTTATGACGTTATGTACAAACCAATAATTTAACTTCTACATAATTTCGTAGGGTCACACTGAAGTCATAAGACCTGGAGAGTCTATGCAAACTATCAGGAGAGTTCTACTTGAACCTGACACTGCCCGTCTCATGTTGGAGCCAGATTTTGACAAGCAAAGACCCGATGTGTGTACTGATGTTCTGATTTTGTATGTCACTACGGAGCAGACCAACTACGAGCCGCTCACACAGACAGCGATTGAGCTTAGTCCACATTTAAGTACAAGAGGACCAAACACACCAGATGTACGTATTTTGTTTAGACGGGAAGTGCCACGCGTTCATTTAATTGGTCACACTGTAGGATTACATCAGCTATATACTAAAACTTGGAGCCATTTTGTACAGCATAATAAACAGTACTACATGGATGTACTGCTCGGCAGCTTTAATTTAACAGTGAATGATCACACTTTAGGGTTTCATTCACGGAGTCAAACGTTAGAACCAGCTTGTACAGTATAATAAACAGCAGCACAGGAAAGTACTGCTCAAGAGCTTTCATTTGAATGGTCACACTTTAGGATTTCATTTACAGACTCAAAAGTTAGAACCACCTTGTACAGCATAGTAAAGAGCACCACTGGAAAGTACTGCTCAAGAGCTTTCATTTGAATGGTCACACTAGAGGATTTCATCTACAGACTCACAAGTTAGAACCACCTTATACAGCATAGTAAAGAGCACCGCAGGAAGGTACTGCTCTGAGCTTTCGTTTGAATGGTCACACTATAGGATTTCATCCACAGACTCACAAGTTAGAACCAGCTTGTACAGCATAATAAACAGCACCACAGGAAAGTACTGCTCATTAGTTTTCAACCTTACAAGTTAAACAATCTTGTGCAGAATAACAAACAGTATACCACACAGAAAAGTTTTTGTATAATAGCTTTCCCTGTAATTGCTACACAACCATCCACGGACTCAATCGATTTTTTTATTTTATTTTAACAAATTGCCTTTGCTTGCTTGTCCACAGGGACTTCGTCTTGATTTTGCGAATAACTTTAGGGAGGCTTTACGACCTCGTGGAAAATACCAAACTGCGCGTGCTTCTGATGAACTCAAGTGGTTGACAATCAGAAGGGATATCAGAGTTCTGTACAATCAAGATCCAGAAGACCAGAACCCTAAATAATGAAGATTTTCATTCTCGTCCCCAGGGCATTCTCAGCTTTCATAATGGTGGTCATGCGCAGAAACCCCTGGACGAGGCTGCCAAAATACTGCACCAATCGTGAACTTAGGCAACTTAAGGCATGACTCACTGGCTTATTTGGCATAGTTCTATCTGAAAAGGAAGCTTGTGTTCAATTTTATTGAAAATTGACAGGCAACATTTTCTCGGGAGCCTTAATAATAAAACATATTGTTGAAGTTCGATTTCTAGTCACGTGACCTGTAATTAATCTGTAACGGTTTAAATCTTCAGGGAAAAATGGGGAAGATTTTTAGGAACTTATACTTTACATCGTAGGTGCTCGTAATGAATTAGCCTTGTATGCATGTCCAAGCTTAATATTAATGACGTAATTAAAAAATGCTTAAAAACTTCTAATTGAAATTACAGATACCACCTTGCAAGGCAGAATAATATTGCTTACACCTGATTTAATTATTGAATAACAAATATCTTAAAAATTGCGCTATGTAACCTTTCCGTACATAAGAAAATGTGTTTTGTGACGTCACTGACACAGCAATGTCACGTGATACCAACAAATACTCTTATATGATTAGTCTAGTCAGGAGTAAATCATGCTAGGTACATGGAGCTATGATGTTAATTTTTGATGTTTTTATGTTGTTGTTTTTTTTGAAATGATGTTAATTTTTAAGCTTCTGAACACACGCCTTAAGTTGCCTAAGTAAGCATTTTGTTACGCGACAATCGATGAAATGGCGTTTTCGGAGGATATTCCCAGCCATATGCAGTCGTTTTTGTTTTCTTGTAATCTGAGTCTATTATTCAAACTAATCGAAGACATTTCATTATGTTTTACATGACAAAGTATTCCCGTCCGTTTAAAGAGGAGTATGGGGCGAATTGTTGGGGTATACTTGAAGCTCGTTAATGCGACCACCGATGCGCCATTTAAATTTGATCATTTTAACGTCTTGTCGAATTAACGGCATAGGTTCTTCAATTGATGAGATATTACTCCCTTTTAAATGAAAATTGTAAATTTTTGGACCGTAACAGACAGAAGAAGAAATGGTCGAAATTTTTTTTTTAGTATTCAGTAAGTAAGAATTACAATTAGTAATTGCAATCACATGTTTATTGTTTTTCAATACAGTGGCTATGTGCTTTTGTCACTTTTAAAAACCCATAAGCGTTTTAAGTGGCCGCATTAACGAGGCAAATTGAAAGTAATAAATTTGACTTTAATCTTTACAGGCTCAAAATATTTTTAGTATTTAGTAAGTAGCAATTACAATCACATGTTCATTGTTGTCAACTATGTGCTTTTGTCGCTTTAAAAAAAACATGAGTTTTAAGTAGCCGCATTAACGAAGGAAATGACAACAATAAATTTTTCGTTAGTCTTTACAGACTCAAAACATTTTTAGTATTTAGTAAGTAGTAATTGCAATTCACTGAGTTATTGCAATCACATGTTCATCATTTGTCAGTGGCTTTTAGAAACCCATAAACAGCGCCGTAGCCAGTATGAGGCAAAACGAGGCACTTGCCTCAGTCATGATTATCATCCCAGTGTTTTGTTTAAACGTAGTCATCATAAAGACCCTAAATAGCTAGGCGGGGAATTTAACCATGGATATTGCCTCAGTCCTTATTTTTTTATGGCTACGGCCCTGATAAGCGTTTTAAGTTGCCAAATTAACGAGGCAAATGAAAGCAATAAATTTGTCGTTAACCTTTACAGATGCAAAACGTTTTTAGTATTCAGTAAGTACTAATTACTTAAGAGTAACAAAATTTCACTTCAACTACATTTTGTTGGCATAACTAAACAAGAAATTTGCTTATCAATACACTTTTTCTAAGAACGTCTTTTTTGTAGGGTTTGCTGAGTCGAGAATGAACCTTCTTATCTGTTTTGGGCGATTTGAGATTTATTAAAACGTTCTTAATAATGTTCTTAAAATAAATTGTTAAGTATTTCAGGAAATCACAGTTAAACCCACTTCTCGGTGTTGGAATATCCAGATGAAACACTCTTTCTCGTGTTTGATATATTATCATGTCAAGAGCTGTCTTTGAACATTACATGCACCACTGCACAAAGTTTGAAAATGGCAATCGAATGGCTGCAAAATCGCCATTAATACAGTGTGATGTTATTTTTGTTTTCGTGATTTGCAGTACACAAACCAGCCAAATGAAAATAAAACGTAAGTCTTTCGCCATGTTTTATTACCTTTGACAAAAAAGACAAAATCATGTTTGCGGTATAGTACATTTTACGTTATAACTTATCGGATGTAGCAATTCCTTTGTAATACGTAACTTACGTTAAAAATATTATATACAAGCCAACACCTTAAGCAACCAAATGATACTTTTGTAATATGGATGCAATGCCAAAATGTATAAAAAACAATGCGTTTTTAAACAAAAACGGATCGGTGTGGATCAGTTTCATGTCTTGAAAGTCAAACTTTACTTTTTCGTTTTCCAACTGTATCATCCTTGCTTAAGAGTCCTCTTCGATTTCGATCTGCTAAAACTGAAGAGACTAGCTGCTTGCAGGGTACATTTTTATAGCGGAGCACTCGCCGGGCCGAAGACCCGGCTGCGCAGCCCCATACTCACAAGAACCTATGCCCGTCATTTTTCATGGTCATGGCTAGCGGAATGTTTCGCGGCGCGCCTCAGTGACATGTGTCGCTCCGTCCGTCCGCACGCGCGGCTATGCCTTGTTTTTATTACGGATTTCAGAACCGAACTGAATAAAATTTTTCGAAAGAAGATTGTGTTGTCCGTTTTTATGTCTTTGTTCATTCATTACATAGATTAAAAAGCGATTTTATGAAAACAAAACAAGACTTAGATTTTCTTTCTTCACTCGCGTCGCCAAAGGGGCCTTCGACATATTCACAAGTTCCCCGCTTAAGGTGATTCCCTGGTTTTGCACTGCGCATCCTTACTGCGCATAAACATTGCGACATCAGATTGAAAAAAATGGCGGCTTTTGTGAGGAAAGCCGGCCTTTCCCACGATAGAAAAGGACTCTGTGAGCGCTAGCGCAAAATCGAGCACGGTGACCCCCATTTGATACTGCATAAATTCAATCAGGACAGTGTTCCCAACGCAAATTTAAAAAGTGAGCAAAAATCTATGATCAGATTTTGCACAGTTTATAGAAATCCTACGAAGAAAGCCATTTTGGGTAGAGGACCGCACACCAAGCAACCGTCTACTGTTCGAGTGTTCAGTAAATTTGAAGCTTTTTGGACACGTTTTCTATGATACAGACGATTATACATATGTATAAAGTCAACTTATACGCGAAATATCAATATGCAGTGGAAATATTGAGCATATTAGCTTCACGCGGTTATTGCCTGAAAATGCCTTTAAACACTGTATTCGTCAGCGGTATACCACTAAAACGAGCACGGTGACCCCTCATTTTTGTTGCAATTTTGGAACCTTCATGACTTGTTCAATATTTGTGCCAAGTTTCATTACAAATCTATGACAGATTCTTTTTCCAGGGAATTACCTTAAAGTCCACTGGACGTTTTTTTTTTTTTTTTTTTTTGGGGGGGGGGAGGGGGGGGGGGGGGAGGGAGAGTCGAGATTTGGACGTTAGCGCGGGGCATTTGGAGCAAGTACGAAATTGTTAGTTTTTAATCCAAGAAGTGCCACACTAAAGTCCATTTACAAATAATGTTTGTTGTTTCACACATCAGTAGTCTCGCAAAAAGTATTCACATGACTATTAAAAAAACGCCGCTCCAGGCGACGTCGGGACGGTGAAAATTCTAAGTGGACGTTCAGGAGGAGGAGGAGGAGGAGGAGTTCTCCGCTTAACGTCCAGTGGACGTTAAGCGGAGAACTTGTGAATTATGTCGACGGCCCCTTATGCAAATATGTTTGTGTATTATAGTTTTGCAATTTTGATTTCCAAATCAGTTTCTCGGGCAATTTTTGACAAACAAAAACTGTATTTTATTCGGAAAGTAGTCGTACTAGTTATTCTAGATAGAGAAAAGTTCTTTTTGTGAACTTTTGTACGGTCTAAATGTACTGTGCAGACGGTCGGGTAATACTGTTTTTGAGAATTGCTAAAATTGAAAATAGCCCGGTCGTCAATCTTAATTTTTGTGCTTCCAACCTTTCACCTAAGTTAAGTTCCACCTTAGTTAAGCTTGCTCAAAGTGCGACGCTGTTTATAGGCTTGGCCTATCTATATATATTAGACAGACTGAATTAAAAATATATAAGCAACAGAGAAAAATACAGAAAATATCAAAAACAATGCATTTTTAAACAAAACGGATCAGTGTGGATGAGTTTCGTGCCTTTAGAAAGTGAAAATTAATTCCTCCTTTGATCCTTGCTTCTCAAACTCATTAATAATTCATAAAGTGGCCAGCCAATAAATTACGTCCATTTGGGTCAGGTGGATGAGTCTTGATACCCAATGAAACACCAAATCAAGATCTTTAGGGTTTTGATTTCAGTTCAAAACCGTGTTTGATCTCAAATCAAACACTTGCATATTAATGAGTTTTGCAACAATACATGTTATTCCACTCAATTATATAATTACATTCGGAATCTTGCATTCCTTTCTTGGTCTTCAAATGTAAGCCCTCTCGTGTGCAGTCTTTCGATTCCGCGTCAAATGCTCGGTGAAACAGAGTAAGTATTATAACTGGAACTTCAACATGACATCAACATTTTAACTTAAAAACAAAATAGACCATTTTTCTCACCTTCGGTCGCCATTATCAAGAGGATTTAATGCTTCAGCACCTTTTTTCTCTTCTGGAAAGCGTCGGATACCGCATATCACGCCACAAACAGTCTTCGGTGGAAATATATCTCCCGACTTTTTGGCCTTTTGGCCACGTCCATGACACATTTGCTAAGCCAATAATTCAAACTCAATGCGTCCGTTTATTCAATACGAGCAGAAAGTGACATAATCTTGTATAAATTAAATCATAGTCCTCAAACGTTCCTCTCGAATCTCAGAGAACGGAAACTTGAACCGTCCGAGAAGTTTGCCATTCGTAGAAAATGGATGTTGCCCATTTGTTGTTTATATTTCGTTGACGGAGGAATAGCTTTATCGACTAGATTTTCTTCATCGACAACCGTTTTAGCCTCCCTAAACCGAGACGATTTTGCTTTGCACATGGTCTCATACAAAATGGCGAAACACAAAAGTTCAATAAAATTATGCATGTGGCGGCATTTGAAAAGGACAAAGCCAAAAAAACTAACACTGAATAATTCTGTATTGTTACATTTGAGAAGCCAGATCAAAAACTCGTGCTTCGGGTTTGATCGGGCCATCCAAACACCTTGAAACAATTAAAGCACTCGGCCGAATCGAAGCGGCTCCGTGCTTTCATTGTTCTCGGTGTTTGGATGGCACGATCAAACCCTCGCACTCGTTGTTGATCTATTACTTGAAAGTCCCCTTCGATCTGCTAAAATTTTTAAAATTTTAATATTTTAAAATAGCTTGCAGGGTACACTTTTATAGACAGACTGCACTAAAAACATATGAGAAATATCCCAGAAAAAAAAAGAAACACAGGAAAGCGTGCACACTGTGGAAACAATAGATCCAACGAGTTATTGCGATAATTTTTTACTGATATCTCTAAATAACCTTGGGAGATTTGCATGTAACATAATATCAGAGATAGAAATTTTAAAATAGATTTTATGGTTTACAAGTTTTACGCTGATTGCTATGTTCTTACGTTTTACGCATATACCATATAAAATCAAAGCATTGTGCTGTAACGTGAAAGAAAACAAAACATTCAAATATATTTAGCAAGGATGATATAATGGAATATGAAAGCAATTATTTTTCACTTTCTAAAGCCATGAAACTCATCCAAACTCATCTGTTTTTGTTTAAAAATGCATTGTTTTTGATATGTTTTGGCCTTTTTTTCCGATGAGGTATTACTCATATTTTTAACTCAGCAAGACATCAGCTCTAAATAGACTTTTAAGCACGGATGATATAAGTTCAAAAACGAAAACATTACTTTTTCGCTTTCAAAAGCCATGGAACATATCCACACTGATCCGTTTTTGTTTAAATATTCAAGCAATGAAATTCAATGGCATTTAGGCCAATTTTTATATATTAAATTCTAACTTATCTCCGAAGCTTAGGGGAATATAGCAAAAGAAATTCATTATCCCTAAATGTTATCTCCTATGTTTTATTCCCGCCTTTGGAGCCAAGTAAGAATTTTAATATGTCGAAATAGGCCCATTAAGAAATAATCTTAGTTGTTCGAATTAACTCACATTTATTATTAATAAATTCTTTTGCCAGATTTCTTGTTTTTCCGGTATAAAATTGAAAGTGAATTTTTTTTATTGAAATTGAAATTTGACTCTAATATTTCATCAGTGACATGAGGTAGTTAACTGTCAGGATCCAAATTTAGCAATTAATTTAGAACATATAGAGTCGATGTCCTTGAAGTGCATGCAACACACCGCATGATTCAAGGCCTGGCCTCACTTACCATTGCTTTGTTTCCTTGGACAAGAAGCTTTTCTCCACATTGACTCTCCACACCCAGGTATATTAATGGTAACTGCAACAGGCTACCCAACAATTAAGTAGCAATATTTCTAGTTGCTTCATTCTACAGAAACTGGGTTAAGCTGTGGCAGCGTGGGCTGCCCGACTGGCTCATGTGTGACATTAGCTAGTGTAATGGTTAAGGTATACCTGCGGCTGCGTGGGCGCCCTGTGGCTTATGTGTGACCTCAGCTAGTCAGTAATGGTTAAGGTATACCTTAAGGCAAATTCCTATATGGGAGGGTGATCGGTATTAGTCTGTTCCTGTTTATGTTTTACCCTTCTATCCTGTCTGTTTATGATATTTGTTCTTTCTTTTGTGTCTGCATGTGGATGCACGAAACCAAAATGTGATCATTCATACTTGCATGGGAGCTAAATTAGGCAGTACTTTAGTATCTACGATATTCGATACTGTTTGTTGTAATGATTTTGGAAGGAAAAATTAAAGATGCAAAAATGAGAAGTATTTCATATAATTTCCAAACACTTATTAAACAATAGTTTCCTTTGTATTTTCTTCTTAAATTATTAATGAGTTTGAGAAATTCTATTCAAGGTGTGTTTAAATTGTTTTGACTGTGAATGAAACCCTTAAGTATGATGCTTTATGGGTATAAATTATACTGTATGAAATACAATTTATAGGCTGGATTCCTTATTATTTATACTTCAATCTACTAAACATAATAAATTACATGATTGTATGTTTATTACCTCATAGATGGCTACTGTAAAGCGTGCACTTTTGATAGGCCCAAGCTATGCTCCAGATCTTCCCAAGATTGGTCAACTTGACGGTATCCAAAATGATCTGCGCTTAATGAGAGACATGCTCAGTGGGAATGGGTTCCACCCCGAGAATATTATGGTTTGTGATTTGCTTAATATGATGTCTGCTAGCTTACATTGATAACAAGAAGCTGTACACAGCTTGAACTCGTGGCGCCTTTAACTCATTGCAGCATTGATTCCCGAGTATTTTGAGTGCTTTTACGCCGGAGAAACATAACCTTAAAATTATGTCTAGTAAAAGGCTCCTGCGAGACAACCCGTGAATACCAAATGCTAAAGGTAACGCAATATTGCGGGATTATTTTTTTTTGGAACTTAAATGTAACGACTTTTGACGAACGCAAAAACAAAACCCAGTAATTTTCAGTTCCTGGGCGAGAATCGAACTCACGTCCTTCGACTCCCTCCGGCTCTATTGTTTCATCATTTACCCACTAAACCGACGTAGGATTTGGCTAATTAGTAAGGTCAAATTTTGTTATTTCAACGTAGATAAGCGGGAAAAGTTTACATCTAAGTGGTGGATCGAGCGAGCAAGTTAGTGAGTGAATGGATTTGCCGTCGTCTTCGATAACCCGTTCATTACACTAGGCGTATTCACGGGTTAAAAAGTAAGACTACATTACATTCGGTAACCGGTAATGCATAAATTATAAGCAAAGCATATAAGAGCAACAAAATATGAATAAATTTTTGTCATTCCTTCAAGTGCAACGGCTAGGGAAATATACCAAGTGTAAAGCAATTGGCATTTGGATATTACAGGTTGGTGTACTGGCCAGGGAAATTAACTCACCCACCCTCCCACCATTTTCCGTTCGCACCGTGCCTCTCGTCGTGTCGCCGGATTTCATCCCAAACCTTACTGCGATGTAGTGCGTAATAGTATACTACTAAGCAAATTGCAAGTTATATAAAACACAAAACTTGCCGGAACAAAAATCTCACTGGAATAAGTGGCGAACACAGCATCAAACGGTCCTACCCATCCATGAACCCCTTGCATCGTCTTGAAAACTTGCAATTGTACGCTGTAGTTCTTTCGTTTGCTTCCCAAGTCAACGCACGGAGAGATTTTGCGGTATGCGTGCAGATTTCAGACTCTTAATCGGATTGCTAATTTCAGGTTTGATCAATCTCTGCCCTTTATTTACATGTAGATAAGAAACTGTGAACCATATTGTCGCTTTGCCCAGGTGTCTTAATGCATGTAGGGAGTGGCGGATTCAGGGGAGTGGCCCAGGGGAGGTGGCAGCCCCCCCCCCCCCCCCCCCCCTTTATCTTACTGAACATTAAGGCCTGAAGGGCCAAAAATTGTTTCAGTTTCAAACGCCTCCTCTATTCACTCAGGTTTCCCCTCCCGCTCTTACGATGTAGTGTGGATCAGCCACTGGAAGATACTAGCTAGTGACGGTCTATGAAAATCTAACAAAATGCAAGCAGTTATTTTTTATAATAACCCCCTTGGATGGACAAGCATTCTATTTGTCTTTGCAGCTTTACATTTGCTACAAAAACAACTTCGGTCACATGTGGAACATGTGCACAGAGTTTACTTAAAGGAAGTAGTTGCAGGAAGCAACATTTGGAAGGTTACAGTTATTATTTTTTTTGTGGGGGGGGGGGGGATGGGGGCTGTTAATACAGATCAGTATATTTTTAGGGAGGAAGTAGCAAGTACGATGGCAGGGATCGAAAATGATGCCCTGTTTATTCATCTCGCACTCAAGGAGTTTGACCATGTCATGCATTAGCAGTGAAAACCGACTAGAGTGCATTCATTAAATTGCAAACTTCATTTCATTACTCAATCCAATGATTTGCTCTTTAAAAAAATACATGTTAGGACCGTTGCAAATAACGGGACATCTGTCATATTTCTCACGCGAGCCGAGCATATAAAACTGCAAACTCGAGTCCAATCAAAATACAAGTTTTAGATTGAGGTGTGGTTTGAATTTCTCATTCTTCGTCTGAAAAGTGCAATATTGAACTGTGTGATGAAATCACACATTACACATTAATTTTGCAATTATAATGACTCGAATTCAATAATTCACTCATGGAAGGAATGCTTGACCAGTTTCGACCGTAATAAAAGTATAAATTAAACTAAGGTAGTCTTTGTTGTACATTGCAGGAACTAAAGGGTGATATGGCATCCCGTGACAATATCTTACGCAAGTTAGATGAACTGTCATCCATGGCAGAAAAGAGGTCTGTGGTTGTCATTTACTTTAGCGGCCATGGATATCAATTAGAAGAAAGCGAAACTAACGACAAGTTCTTTGACCAAGGCATACTTCCTGCTGATCTCACTAAGGAAACGGTAAGTTATTTTTACATGTACTTATACCGTAAAATTCTGAAAGTAACAAACCCCAGAAAGAAGCGAACCCCAGAAGCAACGATCCCACGATAGTAACGATCCCAAGTTAGGGGATTTGAATCTATGTAAGAAACAAACGCGGACATCTGCGGAAAGGTCGCAGGAGATCTCCCAACAATTCACTCAAACGGCTCACCATGATAATCTATTAGAGCAATCGCTAAAGAACCCTTTCTAATATATAAAATATGGAGACAGATAATAGAGCTAGGGGAGAGTTGGGATTTCCTTTCTTCGTCATTTCTGAGATCAGTTTTTCGGTTTTTGCAATCATAATTTCCGGTTTTTCGGTTTTGTTATCTGTTGCTGGTTTTTTTGTTTTTTTGTTTTCCTTTTTTTAAGGGTTTTTTTTTAGGTTTTTATGAATAAGACATAAATAAGCATTTTCAGTTTACAAATAAGCGTGGGGGTTCCTTATGATCGATCTAACCTTTTTGTTGCTTCACAGACCAGTCAAAGAATTGACAAGTAAACAAATTTAAATTATTACGTCACCCAGCTCTCAGTGCGTATTTTTGTCACGCTAAGACATGTTTCCTTTTTTTTTAATTTAGCGTTCCAACCATTCTTTGGTTTATGTTATACCCCTGAAACCGAGCGCTTTCACGCAGACCATATTTAAAAACGTTTATCGTGCTGTAGCGTTTACCTAAGTCTCGAAAAATCCATTTGAAGTCCACACATCGGTTTTAATTTTCCATACCGAGTTTGAAGTCAAAGAATTGAAGAGTCATGAAAAAAGAATTAAAACGATGATAACATCTTAGGGTGACATAAATATGCATTGTGTGAAACGAGACAACTGGATGACGTACTGCACTGGTCATTAATAATTACCAACAAACGTTTACAGCCGAGTGAGCGAGCGATCGAGCGACGACTTTTTCCCTTGATGCTACAACTCGTTTTACTCTTCTCGTATTCGCGAGTTAAAAAGAGCGTTTCATATTCACGAGTTGGCTCAAAGGAGCCTTTGATCTTTAAAGATACTAAAATGAAATGGAGACAGTACAACTGACTGCATTCCTCGTTGGTTGTCCCTGTAGCTCCCTGTGTATGCATACGACATCGTTAATTTGTTGCGCGTATTAAATGATTAATATATAATTGTATTCCCCAGGTTGATGAGTTTCACATTTATGATATGTGTATAACAGGCGATCATTTTACGCCCCATCTGCTGAAGTTAATAGAAAAAGGTTGCCTGGTCAATACGATTTTTGATTGTTGTTTTTCTGGTCGCATGTACCGAGGATTCGGCTTGGAATCAGAAGGCGATACTCCAGCTGTGAAACAGGTAACCTCCACACAAGGTCTTTTCTGCACGCAACCTCGTCCATGCAAGGACCTTCTTTTTTCAAAAAGGCGGGGCGGGCTAAGAACGCCCTGAAAAAGACTGGCGATATACTCCAAATATCCTGGCATATTTCATCATGTGAAACATAATGGAATGCCATCGTTTCGTTTGAACAACGTTTTTAGATTACAAGAAAAGAAATACGGCTACCAATGGTTGGAAATAACCTTCGAAAACGTCATTTCGTCATGTGTCACATGACAAAATACATTAACGATTCTTGGAGAATATTGGCAGGCTTACCCAAGGGGTTCTGCGCAAGCTCCGCCAATTTCACAGCGGAGAAGATCCTGGGAACGAGGTTGATAAACAACTGTTACAGTAAATCGACTGAGTCGATAACGTAAATTGCATGACGTCGGAGCGAATCAAGGAATTGTGGGTAGTGTGTGGTTTCATACTGATGGAACATTTCGAGTTTAAAGTCTAGTAAGTTAAGATTTATGGTGATTCCCTAGAAATAAAAGTTGACATAACAATTTCTTTAAACTTTCCCTGATTGTTTACCACAATATAGAAATCCGAAATCTGCAACAAAAAGTATAGGTCACCAAACTCGTTTAGCACTTATCAAGCGCACGTTTATTCCATCAGCTCACACTACGTTTCGCAGGGACAGGAAGCACAGCTTTAAAGTAATTCTTGAAATAACAAAATAGATGTAATGTATTGACCAATTCTTGGTTTTCACATGACGTCAAAAAAAAAATAAAAAATGTAAAGTATATGTCCAACAAAGCTGTTTCTAACATGGCATGTGGATACTAGTGTTATAATCTTTGACAATACGTTTCAGATTTTAACGATGCTTTGCTTCCGATTTATAAAGGTTTTAAATGTGTCACGAAATTCGTCACGCTATTTCAGATAATCCGTGAAAATAAACAAAATTGAATCAGCTGAAAGTTATTGTTTTCATTATATTATAAGTGTTTATAAGCCGAGTTAATGGAGCTTATAGCATACGCAATATTTTTTAATTTGAATTTTGGTGTAATTAAGACTTTGAATTTTTGACCGCCATGTTTAACCCTCGGACTTACAAGCGGGGAGGGGTAGATGCCCCGAACCCCCCCCCCCCCCCCCCCAACTAAACGTTTTATTGTTGGCACATGCCGTCTTCAGTAGTTGTTTGTTTATCTTTTAACGCATTTTGGTAAAGTTTGGCGACAACCGGTTGCCATGGTAACAATTTATGACGTCAAGAGCAGCATGAGGTCAAGCCCTTTTTGAATAAAAATGCGTGTTTTCACATTTTTTCGATGAAAAAAAAAACTGCTACCAAAATGCTACCAAAAGCAGCAAAATGTTTAATTGTATCATATTTTGCAACTCTAGCAAAAAAATAATTGCAATTTCCGCATTATCCCGATAAAGTTGAATTTTTTGTAAAATCCAAGATGGCGGCCATATTGTCGGCCATTTTGATTCACGTCACGGACCCTAGCAGCGCCACAACCCATAATATTTACCTTATCTTGTAGAGCACATCACAGGCTATCTATTGGATGTAAAATATTTTGGAAATATTGTAACAATGCAAAACGATAACCCCCTTGTATCACGGTGGGGGTATAAGTTTGCTTGTACGTCCGAGGGTTAAGCTTTCTATTGACATAACAACGCCTAAAAAACATCAAAATTCAACAAGAATGGGAATTTTGATATCTTGACCGCCTGTTACGAAATCAAATTTGATGAAATGTAATCCCCTTCCATCCTTGCAATCCTTCACTTTACTCCAAACAACTGCTTCTATTTTGCTCTCTAGAATCTTTTTATCCAATTAAGGTGTACATTGCATGGCTAGTATTTAGCGATATAACATGGAAATACTGAAGATAAGCGAAATTTTGTCATTTCGGTGGGACAGTGTCTCTTGAAGAAACAAAATTGAACTATTAACAACTCACCTGTAAATGCGTAGTAGAAGACAATTAAGAAACAAGTATATATGAAAGACAATGTGTCTTGATTTTAGCTCAGATATATCCAGCTTCATAATCAAACCATTTGTCTGTTGACAATTTTTCTGGCTATTGTCATGAGTTTACAAATAAAAGTTTCTACAACTTAGACTTCCGGATTGTACAATGTGAAACGCAAGTCCTTTTCTTCAGAGCTTTCAATTTCGAACAGTGATTCGATTGTTGGTTCAACTTTTAATATCCTCCACAGCTTTCATTTTCCAAGGAGTACATGCAAGAGTATCGCAAGATATTGAAAGCCCGATGCCCGATCAAAACGTCTGATAAACAACCAATTGAACCTAACGATGAGGTAATAAATAAATAAATAAATAAATAAATAATAAATAGATACGTAAATATCATATAAATACTTCTACTTTCGGCAACATGAAATTTTGTTGCACGCGTAGGTGGTAATACGCGCAACATCAGGTCTGCAATCTGCCACGCAACATTGTTGCGCAACAAGTTGCACAATGTAGTTGACGGAATAACTTCACCTTAAAGGCCTGTAGCGAAGACGCGGATTTTCCTTTCGTAAACAAGCGATGCCTTTTGTACTGGTCGATGCCATTTCTCTATAGTTTATGTTTTGGGATGAAAGTAGGCTATCATTATTAGATAAAACTGGGTTTAGGTAAAGCGATTATTAGACCTAAGCTAGATTCGCGATTAGGTTAGATCTAGGGATATAGATGTAAAATTAAGAAAAGCACCTTTTATATTTACGCTTGTGCCTGCAAGTTCATATAAGCTCGCTACGCTTGTTAAGTGTTGCCATGTCCGGTTTTTTATCTGTGTGTTGATTTATTAGCAGCCAACGGAGTATGAACACTGTCAAAAAACTCAGTCTCCGAGTCCAATGCATTTACATACACCACTACAGAACCCAGTCCAGAAATTCTGGACCCCATTGCTGCGTTCCCACGATTGGAGTCCATCAGACCATGACAAATTCATCAGTATCGCAGCTAGTAGCTCCAATGAACGGGCATATGAGGGGAAACACCCCGGCACTGGAGTTAGATGTGGCTGTCTAACATCCGCTTTGGTAGACGTTATTGATGAGGCGCAACGAGAAGGCAAAAGGATATCCTATAATATCCTTAAGAGGTAAACTAATTTGAAGGCAACTGGGTTTGTACAGTATTGTGCAATTATTTTTAACTATTTTTCTGCAAAAAGGACCCACATTAAAATATGGAAAGACAAACAGCATGACAGCAAAGTACAGCTAACCTTAATATGTATTGGTCTGACTGTGCATAAAAGGTTAAAAGGCTTAAGGTCACAATGTCCAGTACTAAACCTAGTATTCATTATGATCATAACATAATATAACATAATATTTTACTCACGATGATGAGGCCAAAGTTAAATTAAAAAACATCTTGAAAACGAGAAACAGAGGTTCGCCCAATTACGTTTCCTAAATAAAAAGATAAAAAAGGCATAAGCTATGTACAATATAAAATATATAAATTAGCCAAGGTGTAATGCCAAACCAGACCAAGAACGAACCCCAGCCAAATTCTGCAATAAGCCACAAATGTGTTGTTTGTGTTTGTGTAAGTGTGGCTGTCTCAGTGGCCTAGTGGTTAAGGCATCTGTCCGGTCATCAGGAGACCCGGGTTCAACTCCCGACTGAGGCACTTTTTCACTCATAATCTTTGTTGTGAAAATTTCTGTTCTCAATTTAACTGTCTATGTATATGTTTCAGAACTCGCTGTGAATCGCCTTCCTAACGAGAACAGGTTGTTGATCCAAAGATTATGAGGCAATTAGTTGTCCATACCTTCCTTCCCACACTAGTTTGTAATTTAATTTCTTTGGGGAGTGGACTGTGAATCGCTGAACGACTGGGTAAAGTGACGTGATCCTAATTGCAGAATTTGTGTAAATGTCTCCCAATAGCTTTCCACTATGAAGCCACAAATGTGTTGTTTGTGTTTGTGTAAGTGTAGTTGTCTCAGTGGCCTCAGTGGTATCAGGAGACCCGGGTTCAACTCCCGGCTGAGGCACTTTTTCACTCATAATCTTTGTTCTGAAAATTTCTGTTCACATTTTAACTGTATAGACGGTTTTGAAGGTGCTGCCTGAACCAACGAAAGATGTCACACCAAAAGGATCACAATAATGGATTCACAGTCCGGATTCGGTGGATACGATAAAAAACTAGTTAAAAAGACCGAAAATGGACAACTTTTGGTATAAAAAATATAAAAATTTAGTTTAAAAACGTTTATATAATATATATATATATATATATACATATATATATATATATTATATATATATCATGAAACTTTCTTACGCATGTGCATGAGTATAGGCTGCTTGCAGCCTCTTGTTGCATTCAATTTTTGTACTGTCACTCTTCGAGAAACAGTACAAAAAAGAACAATAATGCCTTTTTTTGAACAAGAAGCAGTACACAACTTGAACTCGTGGGTCTTTAACCCATTGCACATTTCATTCCCGAGTGTTTTGAGTGCTTTTACGAGAAACATAAATTATGTCAAAAAAAGTTAGACTACACTACATGCACAACATTTAATTTAGAAGTTATGTTAGTTATGTTGTTAGTTACATTCAGTAGTTATGTTAGTTATAAACCAAAACACTTGCCGGAACAAAACTCCCACAGCAATAAGCGGTGAACAGATTATCAAACGGTCCTATATAACCATCCATGAATGCCTTGCATTGTTTTGAAAACGTGTAATGCTTCAATTGGAAAACGTGTAATGCAACGTTTACGCTGTAATGCTTTCTTCTGCTTTTCAAGTCAACACACGGATATATTTTGCTGCCATCTTGAAATCAAAAGCGAAATCACAAGGTCGCGTGTCAACCAATCAGACCAGTGAAACTAAAATATGCGTACATAAATTTGCATGCGGTAAATAATGAATGCTGATTGGTTTCTCATTGACACAAGGCGAGTGTTTACGTGCAAAGCTGGCGATAGTTGGCGGCTTGACACATCTGACCCACAGTCAAACCTAGCTGTTTATAACGGTCACCCTTGGGAAACAGCCATGTGACTAGTTTGCTGGCTCTGAAAGAGACATTTTCACGGAAAATGAAGAAAATTTGCTATGAAGTCCAGGCGACTGAATTCACTGAAACCAACATCGGCCAACGGTTGCGTATTTCACCCGTGAACGTATGACTGATGTTAGTAAATAAACCAGTCAACATACGTTATTTCTAGTGAGACTACCGTTGGAAGATTCCAATAATCAATTTTAAACATGAATTTTGATTTCCCAATAAATGAAAATCATTCCCGAATGATAAGCGGAACGTGCTGAGTATTTTGACAAAAATACAACTAATTCTTCTGGAGATTCTTCAGAAAACAGATGACTATATTGACGTTCCCCAAATACTTTGTGATATTAAGGAAATGAAAATGTTATAATTTGCATCCTTCATTCATTTATTTCCCGTGTCTACCACCAATATCATGATTTCATCTTTTTTTTCCAAATTCTTTCTCTGAAGCTGAAGCTTTAAAATAATCTGTAACTCTACAGATCAGCTTCTGTATTGTTATATTGTCTTACTTTCATTATTTTCAATTACATTACTTTTCCCTGCCTCGAATAGCGTTTTTGCTAATTTGCAGGGCAACTGTATTTAAGTTTAATATGTTTAATAATTGTTTGTTTGTCGTTGTTGTTGTTGTTGACTGTAAATCCGGGGACACTTCAGCAGGTTTAAATTTAGCCTCATAATCTGTGTGAGGTAGTCTTTTAAAAGACGTTTGCGCGTGTATATTTGATTAATTTTATAATATTGATTTAATGTCTTCAATAATAGTGTACCTACGGTCAGCTAGAAGCAATCACACCTAAATCACGCAGGTATGTTTTCTTTTTTCTTTCAGCCTCATCAAACGGAAGTTTGCTGAGAGATCGAGGTCGCAACAAATGCCGCAACAAACGCCGCAGTTTGAAAGCGGGGATATGAACTTGGCGGTGTTTGATTTTGACACAGGTAATAAGGCAAATGATTGACTGACAAACGTTTTTTTTGAATGCAATAGGTAAAAGAGTGAAATAAAATCACAAATAAGACATCCTCCTTGGATGGGATGGTGGTCCATCGTGGGGTCACCCCAGCATCATGTCGCCGGTTCCCATTTATGCACCTGGGTGGAGAGAGATAATGTCGATCAAAGCTTCTTGTCACATAGTGGCAATGATCAGGTCTCGAACCACCAACTTGCGCCGCCACCTTAAGGCTAATGTAATTTAGGCAAAATTAAACTCGAAGCCATTACTGACCAGCGGTCTACTCCCATCAGCACACGTTTGGTACCCATGTACCTTTGCAGGAGTGATCTTTGCCCTCGTCTGCCTAACCTTATAAAGGTTTACACAATGTAGTATTCTTTATGGCTATATAACTGACGTACACGAGAACAGTATGCTGTTTATTAGGCAGAGAATTGAACTGAGAAAATAGAGCTCGGGTCGTTTTGGGGTTAAGCACTGTTTAACAAATTTGCTGCGCCTTCGTTCCCAGGTCTTTTCGCTTTCAGTAGCCAAAGGGTGTCCTGTCGCGTAAAATATGATAAAATATCTTCATTTATTTTGGACAACGGTTTCAGATTACAAGAAAACAAACACGGCTTCCAATATCGCTGAAAATAATCTCCGAAAAACACGTTTCATCGTATGTCACGTGACAAAAAAATCAACGATTCTTGGAGTAATCCAGCAGCATTGTCCAGCGGTTTCTACTCCCTACCCACCATTTTGAAAGCGGAGAAGGACCTAGGGACGAGGTTTCATCATGCGTCACGTGACAAAATACTCCACGATTCTTGGAGTAATCCGGTAGCCTTGTCCAGCGGTTTCTACGCCATTTTGAAACCCGGGGACGAGGTTGCATTGCTGTGATACAAACTAAAAACTTCTAATTCTATCATTCATAACCCACTTATTTTTTACAGTAAATCAGCCTAAGGCAATCGAGATTTGCAAAGTCTATGATTTGGAAGGGTTTACAAAAGTGGTACTAAATGCCGGCCAATTACATGGTGTTGTCGATGGGGAGTACGATGTCTATGGACCGGATGTTACAGATGACGAGGTTACACCGGAAGGAATTGACCGTTACTCGACTGATAGGATTGTTGTCAATCGAGGGGACATTGATATGCTGAAGTCACGTGGTGCGTCGTTGTATAAAAGATATGGAACAACACGCATTGTAAGGACTACGTAATAATTATCATAATTAATGCTTGTGATGCACAAATAGACTTTTTTTCATACCGCGAGGGTCTGGGTATTGGAGGTATCCGCCCGCCACGTTACAAAAACGCAAATGACACATTTTGAACGTTCGCACAACGTTCGCTTGGTAAAAATGGTATCAACCGGTAATAAATCTCGTTAACAGCTCACAAGAAACACCAAGAAACTGCTTAGACTAATTTATTAAGACAAAAAAAGATACAAATCCAAGTTTTCTTCGTGGCAGATTTCGCTCACGATCTCTTGATCTTGATGTTGTGTTTTGAAAAGAAACTGGTATCAATCGTTGTGAAATGTTACAAATGTCAAGTTTCATGATATACGCATCCATGTAACAGCTAAAAGAATTGGGTAACACTTACATGCTAAAAATGCTCAAAACAAGGGGACACTTTCCAAGGACGGTGCTGTTTATTTTCAGTATTTTACAAACTGTAAAGGAGCAGCTAAAATCAGCGCGCTCGAGCGGGCAAAAAGAGGGAAGTTTGGGAGAGTGTGTGCGTTCTCCCGCCACGCTTTCTCTCGCGCCTACTCCTCTTCGTCAACACTCGCGATAATTTTCTTCTGCGTGCCGCCTATCCTTTGCTTCCCACTATCTGAACACCTAGAACAGGAATAGGCTAATGTTAGCCTGTCTTCTTTTGTCTCTCCTAGGCTGTTGGTTGTAAAGTAGTCCTTAGCCTTCGCCACAGTATGTGCACACCAGTTATCGTTAAGTTACCTACTGATTTTCCACTGGAGAAAGAGGACCTACATCAGATGTATCTGTCAATCGAGAACCAGAGCATGTTTGCTATAGAAAAGGAGGAAAAGCCTGATAGTGTTACACTGGATATTCAAATAGTCGAGGGGTATGCTATTGAGTTGTGATTTGTTTTAGAAGTTGCACAAAAGATGCCAGTGACAGATTCCCACCCTCCGCTCTCCCACCTTCCCCCTGTTATTTTGTTATATTGTTATATTGTTATTTACCTTTTATTCTGAACTATTTTCACTCCAGTGTTCTCTTTTCATTTGAATGCCAACTGATCAATCTACGCACCTACCTACTTGTCTACCTTCTACCTGTCTATGTACTTACCCACCGACCCATCTTCCACCTACCAGATTACCCATATGTGGGCCTTTTCCAAATAGGTGGATGGTAGATGGAACGGTAGGTAAGTAAGTCACCTACTTACTCACACATTGACCCACCTACCACCTACTTACTTACCCACCGACCCAAATACAACCTATCTACTAACTTACCCAGCGATCCTCCTACCCCATGCAGAATGACACCGAACTATCAATAGATTAATAAAAATAATTTCCCTTGGAAGAGGCCCATCTGTTCTCTTAGATTATTTTCTCTTGCTGTATTCTATTTTTACAGGAAAAAATGTTGGCGAGCCTGTCAGAAGGGAAGGATGATTGTCCCTTATCAACGAGTTGGGGACGAACACCTGATGATGAAGAATCTGTCCAAGTATTTTCGCTACAAATTTGCCATAGAGCCAAAGTTCTCAGATCACAACATGCTTGAGAATGTAAGCTTTAAAGTGTTCAAAATAGAAAATGTGCCATCTTGGAAGGGTGCACCCGACAAGAAGACCGAGTTGATAGCTAAAGCAACGAACACAGACGATCTTTATGGCGGTATGTTATAGTCATATTATAATATTTTGTACTTAGTATTTTTAAGTAATTTTCTATGTGAAGCTTCGCAGTCAAGCTTCGCAGTATGTAGATTTTAAATCGGAATCTGATTTTGATCAGTCTGCCTGAAAGATCCAAATAGCAGATGATTCCTTCTAGTGTTGCATCTAGTTACGACCACCAACACTATGGGCTCTGTGGAATGAACGATATATTCGTTACTTAATTTCCATGCATGTTACGTCGCCAAATACTACCAAATACTACCTACTACCTCCTTCAGTGGAAATATGTTCGTTGAGAAATACGCCACGACATCTTTTTCATGAAATCCAAGTGCCACGCAGCCACCGAACTTCTTACCAAACATAAAAGCAGTACTGGTTTAGAGAAAAAAAAAGTGCGGAATTACACGAATTGCAGTGGATTACAGTTCATCAAATTTGATTTCGTGACAGGCAGTCAAGAAATCAAAGTTGCAATTCTGTGGTAGAATTTTGAGGACTTTCAACCGTTATATTGTCCCTTTAAGTCATATTTGTTTGCGTTCATCACTTTTAGCGATTTTGTCTTCCTATTTAAAGATAATAAAGTGAGCTTGTAATCTTCCCTTCATAATCATGATTATGAGAGCCATCACGTGAATGCGAAACAGCGTAAGGTCAATTTTAGTTGTTTTGATGTTTTGTAATCCTTCACTTGACTTTTACCGCCAAAACGGCGAAAACTTCTTAGCGTGACATAAATATGCATTGTGTGAAACAAAACAATCGGATGACGTGATACACTGTGAAATTACCAGCAAAGGTTTACAGCCGTCCCGAGTAAACAAGCGCTGACAGTGATCCACCGACATGTTCCCCGAAATGCTAAAAAATCCATTCAAAGTCCACAGATCGGTTTAAAGTTTACATGCCGGGTTTTAGGTCAAAAAATCGAGGAGTAAACAGATTTAAAACGACCAAAACATCTCAGCGTGACATAAATATGCATTGTGTGAAACGAGACTGTCGAGACAACTGGATGACGTAATACACTGGGGAATTACAAAAAATTCATCACAGTGAGTCATCGAGTGACAAATTTGAACAACTGTCCCCGCGGTGTACAATATCTCGTTCAACCCTTTGCGAATTCACGAGATAAAAACATGTTCTTTCAGCCAGGAAACTATCCCAAGCATAATTGCTTTACTTTTTGCATTTCACAGAATTCCGACCAAATCAAATTCCCCCAACCTTCCGCGCGCACAAAGTTGAACGGGTTAAATCGATGAGTGATATCAAGAAATCTAAAGTCGTAGATGGCTCGGGTGATGCTATGGTGATTCAAGTCACCAACAACGAGAATCGAGACATTCACGTGTGTGTGGTATCATATCAGGCTGATGGCTCCATTGTGGTATTACATCCACCGAAAAACGTGAGTAAAGCGAATTATCTCTTAGGGGAACATCCTTGACAGCTGGAGCTGTCCGCTTTAACCTGATCATTAAATAAATACATTGTAAATAAGTAAATAAATAAACAAATTGCTGTTATTGGACACCCACGTGAACGCAAGCCAATTAGTATAGGCAATAGGAATACATGCTTTCCAATTTGGAAATAATTGGTTGAAAAAATTCGAGGACTGCCGAAATTGGAAGATACCGTAGACCGAGTCCAATATGGACGTACACGCAAACGTATACCCCCACCGTGGGTTTTTGCGGTGTTACAATATTTTGCAAATATTTTACCTCTAGTAGATAGCCTGTGAAGTTCTCTACAAGATAAGATAAATATTATCGGCTATAGTGCTAATGGGGCCCGTAACGTCATTCAAGATGGCCGCTAACATGGCGCCATCTTGGATTTTACTAAAACTGCAAATTTGTTAGGATGCGGATGTTAAAAATATTTTTACCAGAGTTAGAGGATATTACATGCCCGCGCGTGGATACGAATTTTATCTTCGAGTGTTGATAATATCTTTTATTAGTATATACTGAAACAGTGGATAGCATTGTTGGCGCGCTATGATTGGCTACTGAAACTCGGAATAGCAAGTGCTATTCACCTCCCAGCAATTTGCGCGCGAAAATTGTAATCGTTGACAGGAATAAATGAGTTAAAAAGCATCAGCTTCGCGGCTGGGTAAATATCCACCACTACCCACCTCCACTTCGGTGAATAGTTGTTAAATATTCTTAATATTCTGTTTATTATATAGATATCGATGAAATATCAAGAGGAAGGCATTCTTCACCGCTTCAATTTACACGACGACCAGGCTATTTCAAGTTTCAATTTCAGCAATTCTCAAAAACAGTCTGATTGCTCCAAAGTCCGCGCAGTACATTTAGAGTGCGAAAAAGCTCACAAAATCAACTTTTTGTCAGTGCAGATTAACTAGTATGACAAATTTCCGAATAAAATAAACCGGTTGCGTATCGAAAACTGCCCGAGGAACTAATTTGGAAATCAAAATTGTAAAACATGCACAGACCTCTTTGTATAAGGCGACGCGAGTGAAGTTGGAACTATAAAAAGCAAGTCTTATTGTTTTGTTTACATAAAATCGCTTTTCAACCTATGTAATGAATGAACAAAAACAGGACAACAAGATCTTGCTTTGAAATATTTTATTCAAATGTCCGTTTGTTTATCTTTAAAAGCAAAACGTATACGATTCAGTACCGCATCGAGAAACTGTCCTCATAAGCAAAATTGGCAAAGCACATGGCGAAATTCAAGATGTCAATCCGAATGAACTTGGACGCGTTTTATAAACATTTCTCAAAAGCTAACGGAAACACCAGGAAAAAGTGAATCACAAATTGATATCGACATAAATTCCCATGGAAGAAAGAAATTTCTTTTACCATAATGTCTCTCGGCTGCTTGGAAATTCATCAAAACTCCGCTTCTTCGGTTCTGACTTCTGAAGAATAAAAATCGCCCTGCATCGATATAAACATATCAAGTTCATCGAAGCATGATTTCAGCTTGCATGAAGCTCTTCTTTTTCCTTTATAGTGGTTTCCGAGTATTCTTTAAAGCTTTTTCTTTTCACTTTGAATCTTTTATATGTTTGTTATTCTCCGATAATGCGAACTGACCACGGTTTTGAAAACCAAACACATGACGAGCGCGGCAACCATTTTGGTAGAATTTTATATTCTTGTCCGAGTGACGAACCTTACGTGATTGGCTAATATCGTAGTAACTATGACAACATTGATATCTTCCCCATGTGAAAGATAAAATAAGTATCTTCACTGTTAGCGGTGAAGAGAACATACTTTAGAAAACAGAGAAATTCTAGTATTTCATCGATATCTATCTCTTGGTAGCGTTTTATATGTCTTTTCACGTACCTACAACCCGGAAACATAACCGCCGATCGGTGCCATTAACTCTGAGTGGTCTAAACGGAATAATTTGGATCTAAATCCACCAATCACAAACAACAACA